>BDDA01000449.1:735-79084 GCA_001662385.1 Chlamydomonas asymmetrica | reverse complement strand
AGACGGAGGGGGAGGGACAGGGAGGGAAACAGTGGACCGGGGCCCTCCCTTTTTTTTTGGACGGGATGCAAGACGGTATGCAGAAGGAGAAGTGGGGACAGTCCAGGCTGTATTGATGCTGGGTAGGACGAGTGGTGTGAGCATCACAGGTGCAGGTGTGCAGGTGTGCTGGTGTGGGCCATTGTGGGCGTTGCACCTGGCATCACACTGCCACCGTGCTGCATACTAAGGCAGGCGCCAGGCTGCTGTACGCAGGTGGTTGTACCTTGCGTTGCAATGCCGTGCGCTGCTTCCCACTGTAACTCTGCTACTACTGGTATGCTCCATGCAGTCATGGGCATTTGGCCTAATCATGTACGCGCAATGGTCCTAGCGCATGCTTGCTGTTGTACTGTACTACTGCAGTAATCTGTGTGTGTTTATGCCTGCTGTGACGGCACGTATGTGCACAGAACAACTGGGGCGGCCGCTGGAACAACGGTGCCATTGCCATCGACAACGTCATCTACAGCTGGATGAACCGCTTTGCGGCAAACGCAAGATAAGCCGCTTGCGTGGGCCCTTCGATGACGCTGCGCACCTTGCTGCTGTGACAGTGTTGCCAGCGTGCAAGCAGGTAGCGGACATGCTGATGGGCTTATGCGTTGCTGGGTCGTGTCCTCAATAGTGGCATGTTGTGTGTGACGCGGCCACTGGCGCATGCCGTAGCGTACCTCCAGCTGTGAGCCTCCACATAACGGTCTTACACTTTTGACTTGTGCCGACAGAAAGCGATGCAGTGCCGCAGGCTGTATGCAAGAAAGGGCTCACATGTGCCTGCATGCGAGGGATGTCGGTTGTTTGCGGCATGCGGGCACGTGCGTCCGTGTCCCTCCAAGAGAAAGACTGCTGCTAACTACTACTACCTCTCAGCCACACCACACACCCCTCTCTCTGTCTCCTTGCAGACACCTGCCACGCCCTGCTGCCTCCGTGCTCTTGTCAACCGATCTCGCAAGCACCCCCGACCCAGTGTCCCAGCATTATCTGCATCCTCCTCCCCCCTCACTCCCCTTTGTGCTGGCAATGCCCCCAAACCTTTCTCTGCCCAATAACCCCAGTTTCCACATGATGGACGCACCCTGTACATACTGTTGGCGCTATACCTTGGTGCAGTGCCAAAAGGCGTGTTCTAAACGCTGGTTTTCCGCTCCTGCATCGCTTGTGGCATTGCACCTTGACCGTGCGTTGCGCTGCCGTACACAGCCTCGTGCAAGGACCGAATGCGTGGCGCCCCGAACGTTGTTTCTCGTGTTTATCAGTGTGTATGGCGCGCGCCTTGTGGGAGGCGGCAGGTCACATATGTGTCAGCCCATTTCCTGTGTTGCCAATTTGACTTGACTGTTAGCGGGTCAGCTGTATGTTATGCCGTTCAGTGCCCTATTGTACACCGGTTGCCGTCATGGTGGCGGCGTGCACGTGTGCCTCAATACTCAAGTTTGGCACACTGAAATCCCAACCGCATGTCTGTGACACGCTGGCGTGCGTGCATTATATCCCGAAGTTGTGTATGGCAGGATGCGGGCGCCCAACAGTCACACGTACGTGCACGAAAGCTATTAGTAGCACCCTCCTCGTATTATGCTCCTGCTGAAATCTTGCAAGGCAGAGCCTGTGACATACTTGAGTCCCTCCTAATACTGATTTTGTATGCAGCGCGGCAGCGCCTCATCCATGCGCTTTTCTATTTGCGGCTTGTTGCGGTAACCAAACCTGTGTGGCAAACCTCACGTGGCGAACCCGTACCGCGGTGATCATACCCTCTGTGAACACACGACCCCGTTGATCCACATGATGCGAGTGATGTGATGTGACATAACCCGGCAGCAAGCAGTGCTGAAGCTGAGGCGCAGCCCAGCGTTGGAACTAAAATGCTGTCAGCTCTCCCATGTGAACGAGCCCTATGTATGCTGGTGTAGCTGCATGACGCGATCTTCCCATGCTGTGCACGTTTGTGAGCATGCCCAACACACACAGTCTGTGTTGCTGTGTCACTGCCATGGTGCAGCTAGGAAGGCGTGTTGATAACAAAGACAAATCAAGGCCGTTTGATGATTAATTCGTAATGGTAGCGAACAGGCGCTAGCCCTGCCATATGGACTGGAGTATTGGGCAGAGCGCGCGAGCAAGATGTGTAAAGGTTTTGTGTTGCAGTTGCGGATTGCTGCCATATGCACCCACAGCAGGCAAGTAGGCGCAATGGAAGGGGTGCAGCCTACACTGTGGCAGGCACATGAGGAACATGGCTGGCTGGCAGACTTCCATTACACAGGCTCGCGGTGCCGCTGCCAGCCTGAGTTGTGAAAGGCCTAGGGACTGGAGGGTTTGCACGAGCGCGCCAGTAAATGCCCAAAATCGTTGATCCCAACCCCGTATGAAACGCCCCTGCCAGTGGACTGGTGGGACACACATCCCGCGGAACTGCCGTACAGCCACGAAAGTGCGGGCTGCGCTAGCCTCAACATCACACAGGCTCAAGCCTGCGACTTCATGATCACTGCCCTCATCCATGACTGGCCTGATCGGCCAAGTGATGTAAATTCAACCACAGGCTGCATGGTTCAGGACATCACCAGGCACAAGGAGGAGTACAGTACGGGCGCATGCAAGCTGCGCACAGGAGGATGGGGCAGCCAGTCGGTGCATGAGCTGACTGCCCACACCAGGAACACATTCAACAGCGCATCCAGTTTCGGTTTGAAAGTTCTACGCGATCCGGCGTTTGAGAGGCTGCGTTCACGGAGAGCCAAGTACGCTCCTTTCCCTGCTACCGAAGGTGGCGCACAACCACCACCGCTGATGACAGGTGCGGCCAAGGCCCAGTCGCAGCATTGCCTTTCAGTTGCAACCCGGCAGGGCACGGTAAGGAAAAACCAATGACCCAGCCAGGCTGCTAATGCAGCATGCAAAATGTTACAAGGAAAATGCACTAGGTCATCAATACCCACCCCACTCTGTGCATGCATGCATGCCGTGGGTCAAGCCCCTGAATCGTGTGGCATACGCGTTGTTGCATGCAAGCAAAACTGCATTGCATCGCGGTGTGACAAACCCAGATGGGTCAACACCATACAGTACAACCGTGCACCATGTGACCTCGCAGCCCACCTTCCAGCACGCACCAACGCGTGAGGGCCGCACATCGCCTGCGAATGACTCAAAAAAAGGGAAATTGCAGAGGGGCAGCAGCCACATAAAGGAACCCCATGCATCTTCCAGGATGCTCTGTGGTACATCAGGCGACACTCCAAATTAATCCTATCACCGACTGAGGTGCTCTCTAAGGGCCGCCCTGCTAAGGAATTCGCAAGCAAGGCTGATCGGCCATGACCAGTAGGCACAGTAACCAGTACGTCAGGGGCCAAGTAACTCATCAGTCAGTGTGTGTATATCACATGGTCAATCAGGTGCTGCTTACGATCAAGGCGCTTGTTCTTTGCCCGTCGGTTGCAACCTGGGCAAGCGGATAATGCTGCAGTGACATGACATGGGAACAGTACATTCGCTCCTGTACCTCGCTCCACACCTTTGTCAAGGAGGTCGGTGCACCTAATTAATGAGGGGAGGTGTGCCGAATCCAATCTGGCATTGTAAAGGCGGAGTTGCACACGGAGCACAATACATCACTCTCAAAGGGCTGCTGGTGCTGCTGTGGCTGTGGCTGAAGCCACAAGTGCAGAAGCCAACAACATGTGCTAATACTGAAGTGCAGGGCTGGAGCCAAAGCAAAATGGCACGACAACGAAGTGATAAGAGCGTTCACGGAGGTGGATGGTGGGACGACCAAGTGAAAGGCGCTTGTGATGCAGCGAGGACAAAATGCATGGATGGGGGGAGCATCGCACCTGACTGCAGTCAAAGGAGGCGGGGCAGACAGAATTGGAGATGCGCAAAGCGATGCGATGGGTCCGCCAGCGGCATGCCACACACCTCCATTGAGTGTGCGATTATGCGCTACACAGCAAACGCTAATAGAAATCCGGCGCCAAATGGTAAGCATCCAGGAGATCAATCAGAGGAAATGCTCTGAAGCAGCAGCATAAGACTTGAACTTTGAAATGCTTTCCGGGCATGACCACAGGTGCATGGGTCCGCCGTGCGCACGCGTAACGCCCAACATGCAACCGCGCCCTATGACCACGCGGCGTTTGTTGCTAAACAGTCGAAACTGCAAGGAGGTGCAACCAACAGGTCGTGCTTGCTTAGCTCCAGTTCAATCAAGGCAAGCACAGTGCACGCCCACGTGCAACACACAACGCCTGGAACAAGCGTCCCAACCGCATTGCAATCCACTACCGGGCACATATTCTGGGACAGGTGCATACCTCCGGGCGATCAAGCAGAACATAGAGAGGTTGACAGTTGACAGCCACATGCGCTATGTGGTCTTGTGGGCATCTAGTGACCGGCGGTGCTAGGGGCAACAGCGGTGGCAGCAGCCGTCGTCGTAAATGGTACAAAGTCCGTGATGTTGCATTGGCAGAAGGGGCAGCGCGGCGCCTGCTTCAGCTCCAGGTGCATCTCCAGCACGCCGCGGCTGCACGCCGCGCACATGCCGTGCCCGCACGCGCGCATGCGCAGCCCCGCCGCGCGCTCAAAGCACACGTCGCAGCACGCGCGCTCCGCGCCGCTGGCAGACGTTGCGAACGACGCTGCGGATGCCATCGTTATGCGCGGCGCGGGCGTGGCGGCACCGGAGCCGGACGCGGTTGCGGACGCACCGCCATGCAGCAGTGAGCGGCCGGACGGCGCCCGGCAGTCGAGGCTACGCCGGGACATGCCACCACCCGGGGTCGCCACTGCGGCAGGTGCCGCGCTGTGTGTGGCCGTGGGGGTGCTCAGACCCGAGCCGCTGCTCGCGCTGCTTGCTGCGGCTGCCGCGGAGAAGAACGGTGACGCGCTCATGCGCACGACGACGGATTGTGCGCCAGGGAGCGAGGCGGCATGTACAGGGCGGGGCGAGACGGCAAGCGCCGGCGCTGGCGAGGCAGAGGCGTTGTCCTCGCTCGCACGCTGCTCCCGGGAACGCAGCCCTGCCTGGAGGACCAAGCCCGCCGCTAGCCCCGAAACCACACCGCCAGCCCCGAAACCATACCCTGCGCTGCCTGCCGCTTGCGGCGCTGTCGTCGAGGTGACGGTGTGTGTGCGAGAAGCTGCGGATGTAGCTGCGTCCGCCATGCGAGCTTTGTGGCGCGCGGCCTCTGCGGCGTCCACGCGGGCCCTGAGGTGGCCCACCCAGGCCTCGCTGGCGAGCTGTTTGAGGGAAGCTGGCGAGAAGGTGAGCGGCTGCTCCTCGCCGGCGCTCATCCAGTCCTGCGCCAGCGGCGTGCCCAGGTCCAGCGCGGCAAACTGGTTCCAGAAGGTGGTCTCCATGCGGCTGACGACCATGAGCAAGTGCGCCGTCAGGAAATAGCCGCAGTTCCCTGCAGCGTGGTGGAACCGACAAAGTGGGAGGTGCAAGTAAGGTACAACGTCAAGCAGCTGTCAAGTGCGTGCTCTTCCTGCATAACTCCCTGCTGTGCTGACCAAAGGTATCCCACCCTTCAGCAGTTGGAAACTGGAACAAGGGAGTATGTTACGCTGCAGGCGTTGGTCACAGCTGCAGAAAGCCTGCCTCGCTTGCTCACCTGCCACCATGTACGGCTGAAAGCCGTCCTTGTCCAGGATGAGGCGGGGATCACACACGCGCATGTCGCGGCCGCCAGACGCGCTCACGCGTGACATATGCGCCGCGACAACGAGGCGCGCGCACGAGTTGGCGCTGTAGCGCGCCGCGACGTGGAGGCAGTTGGATCGCACGGGCACACTGGGCAGCCAGTCCTCCGCCATGGCCCAGTTGGTGAGGTTGAGGTTTGCGCTGGCGGCCAGCAGGACCTCGACCACGTCGGCGTGTCGCCCCGACATCGCGTAGTGCATCGCGGTGAACCCAAACGAGTCCTGAGAGTCAACTACGGGCGGCAAGATGTCTCGCTGCGCTGCCAGATTGGCTGGGGGTGACGAGAAACGAGGAGGGGGCCCAGCGGCGGTGCTTGCTGACAGGGGCGCAGCGGGCGCCGACACGCGGGGCTGGGCAGGGCGGGCGCGCTCGCCGGACTGGCGCCTGCGGGACGCAGGCTGGGAGGCGTTTGCTGTGCTGGGGACTGCAACTCTGCCACCTATTGAGATGTCCTGCTCCTGCCCTTCAGGCACAGGGTTGAGGAGCTCTTTCACCACTGCGCCGTGTCCCTGACGTGCAGCATAATGAAGGGCGTTGCGGCCCCCCTTCCGGTCTGCCAGTCGAACATCCGCTCCATTCCTGCATATTTACTCAAGTTGCAGAGCAGTATATGTGTCACCGTAGAACCCTTGGCAAGTGGAACAGCGGAACGTTGGCGTCCAGCCAACGCCACCAACGACGCTGCACTCGTGAAGCAGTCGGGGGCAGTTCAGCAGTGGGTCACGCTCAGCAGCACTACCCATAAAGTTTCAGTCTGAATGTTCTATGTGAAATGCTTGGGCAGGGCCACAGCCGAAAGCCATCCTCGTGCAGATGGCAGCCATAGCACGGCCTGAGGAGGAAGCCACAGCCCACAATTTAACAGCCATAAACAGCGGCTTCAAGTGCTTGCAAGTCGCCTGAAATCTGCCCTGCATCCCTGCTTGCTGCCCGCAAAACTATGTACGGAATCCAAAATGAGCTGCTCACCTCAAAAGCAGCTTGACAGCGTCGAGGTGGCCTCGCCGAGCTGCCACGACCAGGGGAGTCCGACCCGATCGGTCTCTGCTATTGACCCACGCTGCGATGGCTGTGCCAGCCTGCCGGTTGGCTGCACCCTCATCGTTGTTTGCCTCGACCTGCTGCCAGACCTCTAGCAGCAAGTTCAGCAACTCGACATCACCCCGCCCAGCAGCGAAATGTAACGGTGTAGTCTTGCTGGCCACCCGGCTGACGGCGGTGCGCCAACTCTCTGATAGCTTGCAGGATTTTTGCACTGCCCTCCAGGCTTCTGTCTGATGCTGTTGCAGTGCTGACAAGGAGGAGGAGGGCCCGCAGTGAGAAGAGCTGGCTCCCATGTAGCTGCTGAAGGTGCCTAGATGTTTGGGGGGGGAGAAACCAGCTTACGGAAACCTGACCCTGTCAATTGCAGGTTGGTTGTTGAACAGCGAGGGTTGCGCTATGGCGCCTGAGCCAGTGACTGAGACAGCCTAGCCTTGCAAACAGAATAGTGTAAGAAACACGAGTAAGGTCATGAATGAGAACAGGCTGTATGTTGACGCAGTGCGCAACCCAACCGCATCTATAGGGCCATTAGTTGGCGTTTTGACATCAGAGTGCTGCCAGGGAGGTCAGGGGCATTCAAACATTCTATGTGCCATCCGAGATATAGGTACGCAATCAAGTCCAATTCTTTGATGACCAGGCCCAAGGAGAGTGCCCGCAGTGTTTGGTTTCGTCACACCACCAAGCGAGACCAGCGAAGCCCTGACTGTTCTGGGGGCGAAACGAGGCAAGACACGAAGTGCAAAAAGCTGTTGAGAAAGAACCAAACTCTCGGTTTGCTCAGGCAGCTGGAAGGGCCCTGAGCCCTCATGCTCTACATGTGCAGAATGTTGAAGGGGTGGTTTGACGGCTGCTGTCTGACAGCCAACAGGCTGGGGCAGAGCTGTGAAACTGGTTGGATGCCTTCTATCGAGCCTTGGGACAAATGGTTCACAGCTTGGTGTGGGAACTAGGGACAAAGTGCTAACGACAGGCTGGCGAGGTCAGGTCAAAGCCCACGATGTCACGAGACAGTCATAGAGAAACTATGGTTCAGGAAAACAGCAATAGCCCTTTCTGCATAGCGGATTCCTGCTGAAAGCATCATGGTGGAATGGGTCTCGCTTAAGAGCTGCGGCCTGTCTGGCTCCAAAGAGTCCACGCGCGCGCCCTTGCGTACCTACAACTGTACCTACGCAGTCTGACAATTCCCCTGCCAGGCCTGTGACAACATGTTTTTTTAACTTGAATTTCGGTTGTAATCATTTAAGGTGGCAGTGTCAATTTTTGTCAACGCTGTTCACATTTTTGCAAACACCTTGTCACACCACCAGCGGAGACACCTTGCAACACGCAGGGTAGCCGTTATTCGAAGACCGAAACGCCTCTGCCGATTGTTGTGACAGCCATGCGTGACATGTTCATGCAAGCACCTCCCCCATCGGTGCTCATAGGCGCAGAAATCTGGATGCCACCCCTAGCTCCCCACAAAAGGATTGGATCCCACATGCGGATGATTCGTCTGCTTTGTCAGACGCTGTTCGATGCACAGTGCGCCCTCAACCCGCTGTGCCTGACTTCACATACCGTTACTGCCGTATTGCCAGCCACCGTATGCTACCTGAGCGGTACAACCGCTCTTGTGCTTGCCACCGTAATGACATAGGTGGACCGCAGCCGCCACACATGCGTGGTGCACGTGCCACGCATGACACTTGCTCGGTCGCGTCTGAGCGCATGCATGGAAATCCTCTCCACAGTGGCTCTCACACACGCTGCACACACTTGGCGCATCCTCGCTCACCTATCTAGCAGCATTTTATGTCAGCCACATGTCATAAATCGCTAGGTCGTTGATTCTAACTATTTCTAAGCCAGTATGTAGTGCCTCATGCAGCCATTGTTTTTTGCATGCAGACATGCATGGCCGGGCCTGTATGCCTGCATGCCCTGCTGCGTGATCATTGCCAGTTGCGGCAGCAGCTAGCTGCTCCCGGCCACCACGGCTATCCCGGCCGCCAGCAGCGGGCTCAGCCCACGCTCATCGCTTCCCCCCCACCTCACAGCGCCATGCCTGAATTCGCTGGCGGCCCACTTGGCTCGCTGTGTATCCCTTCCTGCCCTGTGCATTCACCCCTTCTTGATCGTCTCACTCAGGCCCCTGCCTCCGCCGCATGCTTCTGCATGCTCATCGGGCGCAGACACCGCGCCGTCGGTGGTGGGGTGCCTCGGATGGTCTGTGTGTGCGCTAACTCGCCTCAATGCATCTGTGATCAACAGCCCTGCCTTTCACTGCCCTCAATTGTCTGCCCCTCGGTGGTTGTTATTTTTCCGCTTCCTGCTGCGGCGGCTGCATTCAGCAACGACAGAAATCAACACCTTGATGGCTGGTCAGGATGAAATAGTCTCCCTCCCTCGTTGCTGCCACAACCTTGCTTGGCCGCCGATCCGCACGGCTTTACCCTCAGTTCTGACTGAAAGTCCTGCCTTGCCTTGGAAATCTTCTTGCCAGCACAAGCGCTCAGGCGTTATGCGTGCTTACGTCAGCGGTGTTGGAAGCAGTGCCTGCTGAGTGCACAGCTCAACCCGATCCGCCCTCGCTCGTGTGGCATCACTGTCCTGCGACCTACCACACGCCCCTGCTGTGCTAGTTGCACCCTTAGCGCCCTGGTGCTATACTACTTGGTGCTATATATATACCAGGTGAGTGTCAGTGTGTCACACGGGTCCGACCGTACCTCGACATTCTGCTCGTGTGCTTCGAGCGGCCTGCCTGGCCCCAAGCGAGTGCCTGCCTGCTGGCACTGGCACGATTGATGCAGTGTAGCCCTGGGCTGGCTGATGTTGCTCCAAACCTTAAAATTGGGCGCTGCTGCCTTGTGCGTGCTGGCAGCTGTTGGTGCCTTGGGCAGGCTTTGGCGCAGCAACAAGAGGACATGCACACAACATGAGTCACATTATTGCAAGTGATGAGCACCCGGCTTCCATGCTGACGGGGATGCCGCTCGAACTCCTGAAGCGCTCATGGGAATTCACTTATTAGGGGCATGGAAGGGGCCGTCAGGAGCGTCATGCATGCTTCCAGCGAATGCATTGGGCGAATGCATTGGGCATGACACCTGTGCCAAACAACTGACAGCTGTACATGGGGGCCTGCAAGGAGGGGCTATGCTCACACAAACGACCCCCTCCTTCTCAAGCCTCTCTCACTCCCTCCGCGCTTGGGCATGCTTTTGCGGAATCTGCCGTCGCTGCCCTCCCCTGCACCCGCTGCACGCTCGCACACACAGTGCTTGAAGGAGGACGAGAGCGGACGTCCACTTTTCCCAGTCTTCCAGCAAGATCAAGGGGATCTGGCCCGTGAGCGGAGATTTGCGTGCATGCCAAATCTGAGCGGTTTGCATTGCTTACGCAAATCCAACACACGGAGCCCGCCAGAATGCGAGAGGCCCGCGCACCCAGAAACACAGCAAACGCTGCTTATCCTGCATGCACGCGCAAAATGCTGCTTAGTCTGCATGTGCGCCCAATCACTATCAAGCAGGCAACGCTCCTGCAGCAGCCGGCCGCCGCATCCTGCTGGCCACACTTACCGTGTCTAGCTGTCCGCCCACCGGTCAGCGCTGCCACTACCACCATGACAGATCGGCATGCGATGAGATTATGATAATCAGTGATCTGCATGTATAGCGGTTGCATGCAGGCCTGTCATGGTGGTTGTGACACGGTGACGGGGGCTGATGATGGACGGACAGCCAAGTAGTTGAGGGCGTCAGCAGCGGCCGGCCTCCCCCTGACAAACGGATCGGCTGCACCAAGCAACCTGCACTCCCTGCGCCTGCTTTGCTGCAGGCATGGAGGACCCAGGCCTCCAGGAACTGTGGGCAGAGCTGGATGCTCTGCGCGCCACAATTACGGAAGTCAAGTTTAGCTAGCAGTACAAAGGTGTGCTTCGCGGGCTTGCTTGCGACGTGGTTACGTGGGCCATAAATCCATAATGCTACACCGGCAGCAGCCCGGGCGGCACCTGCTGCTTTGTTGCTTTCATCAGGCCGAGGCGCAGGCATGTCCTAATAGCTGGGCCCCATACAACTGCCCACCGTAGCCAGCGGCGATTGACCATGATTGAACATGCATCCATGACATTGATGCTCGAGCCGTTGCCGGTGCAACGCGTGCAAACGTGTGTGTACGGCCGCTTATCGCAGGCGAGTTGGGCACCAACAGCTACGATGAGTTCTACCAACGACAGGTCATCACAAAGACAACGCTGGAGGCGTTGATGGGCGAATTCCAGCTCCTGCCTTCCACCCTTGATCATGCCGCGCTCGACGGACTGCCCAGCAAGGACGTGCCTGAGATGACGGAAATGCTGGCCAGCTTCTTGCCGCTCCTGGAGAACTGGGTCGCCGGCAGCGGTAAGGCTGCGCTGTCCGGGCTGTCTCACCCGGTGCGGAACCGGGCAGACCGGCCGCGCCCAGCCATGAGGGTCTGACGCATGCTCCAACTGACTGCCGGTGACGTGCGCAGCTCATGCCATGGCAGGCGATGTTCATGCGCCCTGGCAGCCAGGGACTGATGTGGTGAAGCACTCCGTGGCAACTGTCATCGTGGCATCAGGTGGCGACAAAGTGCCGCACAACACGTGTTGTGGGCGCTGCAGGGGCAGCTGGCAGTGCCACAGGATCCCCAGGCGCTGCGGTGAACCCGTATGTGTGCTGCGCAGGTGCCAAGTACGTTGTGCACGACACACACGCCAGCTCCGGGGCCTGCCTGGAGGGGTGTGCGCCTGACGTGACGCTGGTGCAGCCTGGGCAGCCGCTCAGCACGTTCAACGCGATGTTGCTGTTTGAGCTGCAGGCGAGTGAGATGCCTTTTATTTTCTTGGAGCTTTGATCACATGTGTGGCATCCCCAGCATACGTCACCAGCATACGCCACCAGCATACGTGAACCTGTGCTATGCCTGCTGCATTGTGTCCGGCATGGTGCTATGCCATAGGCCCGTAGCTCAGGCCCGCTGTTCATGTGGCATGGCTGCCCATGCATGATGCCTGTGGCGCTAGTGCAGCAGGCGCAGGGACAACGCTGTGGCAGCCCTGCGGTGCATTGCGCTTCTGCCCGTCCCCTGCTCTGGCTGCTGCCTGATTGCAGCGCGGAGACCTTGATGACAACCATCGCGGCAGGGCGGTGCGGTACTGCAAGCTGCTGATGCAGGGCAGCCCACAGCGCACCCGGGCCATCTGCGTTCTGACCAACTGTACCAACTTTGAAGTTTATGTGGCTACCAGGGACGGCAGCATCCCTCCTGGGGGGATCACTCTGCAGTGCTCCAATGACGTGGCGCTGCAGGGTGGGTCCGCATTTGGTGGCATGTCCACAGCCACTTGGTGCTGACCGTCTACATGGGGGTGCGAATTGTTTGATTGCAGGCAGCTATTGGAATGTTGAAATGTACGTGTGGTCTAGGTAGCGAACCTGCTGAGCCTACCGGGAGTCCCACTGCAGCAACAGTCTAGCCTCAAGGTTCATGCATGGATGCCACATCCGCACTGTGTTGCTTCATTGCTTGGCATGCATTGCCACTGCAGCCAATCAACCAGTGGCTCATAATCGGTGTGCATCGCACCGGCCCCTGATGTGCAGCGCAGCCGACGCCTGGTCCTGGGTGTGCAACCTGCTTGCCCAAGATGCCAAAACGCTGGGGCTGACGATGCCAAGCATTCAGCTGGGCAGCATGGAGCTAGCACCATCCGCGCTGCTGGGCACAGGAAGGGGCGTTGAGGTCTACGAGGTTGCGTACGGGGACAAGCGCGTGGTAAGTGGTTGGTTTCTGGCCGGCCGCCTGCATGCGCTGTTGCTTGTGAATGGTGCTGGTTGGACTGTGTGAGTAGTTCGGTTCGGTCCTCATCCAGAGGGGAGTGTCGGCCTCAGCTGGAAAGCTCCATTTGCTGAAAGGCCTCAACCAAACCCCATGGGTGTAGACGTGTAGTGTCCTCCTGCTGCCTTGCGTGACCGGCACTCGACGCTCCCATGGTCAATCTGTAACTCATTACATTGATCTGATCTGGTGTTGAAGGAAGCATCAGGGGGCTAGTCAGGGCGCAGGGCAGTGCACCGCGCACAGCTGTCTACCATTTGCTGTGTGCCAGGTGGCAGCAGGGGCTCATGCCCGCATCCAACCCACTGCGTCCAACTGTGCAGGCCTGCAAGGTGCTGGATGGCAGCTCTCGCGAGCTGGCCTGGCAGGTGGAGCTATCCGCGCTGCAGGCGATCAAGCGCGACCACCGGGAGGGGCTGCCATTGCTGGTGGCGTTCCAGCCGTGCTCGCCGGACAGCACGGTGCCTCCTAGTCCTGTTGGCGCGGCCCAGCTGCTGCTGCTGACGCAGCCTGTGGTTGAGCGGCTGGGTGAGTGCCAGGCACGGCTTTTGCGCATTCATGATGTATTAATGTTTGTTCAGCGAAATGGATGCTACCTGCGTGCAATCAGGGCCTGGTGACGTGCATGCGCCGCCCCCCCGCAACACGTGTGTGTGCAGAGCGCATGAATTTCCGGCACCTGCGCTCCCTCATCAAGCTCCTGAGGCATCTGCACCAGGACCTCAAGGTATGCGGCCTCCCACACACGCACAACTCCACACACTGGCAGCCCACTGTCATGATTGTTTAGCGCACTCAGGAGCATACCTCAGGAGCTTGCTGCTGCATCTTGCGCCTTGCATGCGTGCTGTACAGTGCATCGCCGACATGCTTGCTGAACCCCACGCAGCCGTGTCCAACGCAGCCGTGACTGTTGTATGGTGTGCCACCGGTGTCCTCCGCAGATAGTCCATCGTGATTTGGAGCCCAAGCACCTCCGTGTGGCGCCTGCTGGTGGGGACGCAGTGCACCTGCTGGACTTGGGCTCCTCCGCCCGTCTGCCCGGCAGCTGCATGGAGCTGCCCCTTGGCGCCTTCTGGGGAGACAAGCCCCTGTACAGAGGTCAGCGCAGCTCCTGATCGCCCTGTTGCCTTGCTGGTGCCCGGTCCGAACTGCTCGTCGAACATTGATAATTTTCCGCATCGCGCCCTGCTTGCCGTTGCCATGCCGATGTGCAGGGCTGGGCGGGAGCATACGCGACTGCGACCCCTTGGCCCTTGCTGTCTGCTTAGCTAGCCTGTGTGCAGGCGCTAGATGCGTGCCGTAAATGCTATGCGCATGGTTATTGGCTGGCATGCTCGCAGGCACGCTTCTGTTTGCATCCGACGACGTGCTTGACGCGCTGCTGAGCGGCCCGACATGTGAACCGCACCCGCGGCAGGACCTGGTGCGTTTATAGTTATCTGGTTCCCGCGGGACTGTGCAGTGTGATTTTCGTGCTGTGTGACATGGTGTGTGTACGCCTCCCCGGGGGTGGGCAGGGATAAGGGCACGGCCGGCATGAAGCATACTGACGCTATCGCTGGCTGGGTGCAACGACTGGCGTAAGCCGCCTTGAGGTACCGTAGCAAATGGAGGAGCCGCCATGCCCAGGTGCCGCCACCACCTGGCAGCAGGTGCTGCATGCCGCAGGGGACAGTAGAGCGGCCGCTGTCTTGATGATGCGATGCGGGTGGATGCAACGAGCCATGCATTGGGCGGTAACAGAACCTGGGCGGGGTAGCAGCTTTAGATACTGGCTGGTATGCTTGCAATCGGCAGCGACTGTTCAGTAGGCATGTCATCGTTTTGTGGTCCCCGCCAAGCAGCTCGTGGATGATAATGCTCATGCCTCAATGTCTGCAGGTGGCTTTGGTGAAGAACTCGTTCGCGCTGACCCACACATCCGTGATGGAGGAATTGAAGCAGCTGGCCGCCCAAGTGGATCACCAGCTGTCACAGCCACAGCGAGATCCCTCCTGCGTGGCTGCTGCTGTGCGGCTGGTGCGTCAGTTTTGGCTCCACACCTTCAGCACAGCCACACCTGCCGGGCAGGTGTGGGCGAGCCTGGTGAAGCTGGCACACGACTGCCCGGGGGCAGGCGCTGGATACTTGGAGGGGCTGGAACAGCTCGAGCAGCAGCTGGGCGGCTTCTTGTGCCCCTTCTGAGCATGCCTGACTAACCCTGTGACTAACCTGGATGGGTGCAAAATGCTGAACCTGTCGATTGTGTAGCTCTGCTGGGTTTGAGCATGTTCACACCATGGCCTTGCATGTTGGCAACGAACCCATCCCATGGGCCCGGCCACGCATTTACCAGTTTCCGGGGCCACAATTGGCATTGATGTGGTGGCTGAGCTCGTTCTCCTCAGCTCGTTCTGGTGATACCGCCTGACCACGATCTCTTGTGCTGAGCCCCGGACCACCACCACATGCCTCGAGTCCCATGCATCCTGCCATTGGGTGGGGCTTCCAGACCACGACCGGCACATGCACCAAGTTTCCCTGATTGATTGGAATGAACGTGTCTCCCTCAGGCGATTTCGAGTGGGGGCAACGGGGGGGGAGCCCACAGGGGTTCCCAGCAGGTGGGAGTCGCGTCACTTACGAAGTTGCCAGCAGCCAATTCTTCGGGGGGGAGGGGGGACCGCAATATAGCCTGTGCCGTCAATGGCCTGTGGAGGCGCGTTATGCCCTGCGTGAACTCTACGCACTGGATGTCGATGGGGAGCGATGTGCTGTGCATGCCCAACCAATTGCAGGTTGAATTGTGCGTGGTCACATAGGCAGGGACCTGTAGATGCCCAGTCTTTCGGTGTTTGTTCCACGCTCTGTTCGTGCTGTGCGCACCACCAGACACTCATGCCACCTCGCATTCAAGAGCCCTTGCCAGACGGCTGGCCTAATGCTGCACGGGCGTGTATGTCTGCCCAGCGTCGCTCAAAAACGCAGAGGCCAAACAAGCAAAGGGATGTGATGAGAGATTGTCACATGTTCCTCCTACAGGCGTATCAGCACTCAGCAATCGAGCATATTAGCGGTGAACGGTTGGTGTCCATAGTCTCATATGCATAC
The DNA here is from genome assembly GCA_001662385.1 of Chlamydomonas asymmetrica. Classification (NCBI taxonomy): domain Eukaryota; kingdom Viridiplantae; phylum Chlorophyta; class Chlorophyceae; order Chlamydomonadales; family Chlamydomonadaceae; genus Chlamydomonas; species Chlamydomonas asymmetrica. The sequence continues at coordinate 63,333 of BDDA01000449.1, read as the reverse complement.
CCATAACACAGCCTGCACTCCGATCAAGGAGCACGCAAGGCAGGACCACAACCCAATATGCATCGTCTGAGTCGGCTGTCACCCATCTTGACGGCTGTGGAGGGGCGGCAGGAAGCAGTGGACTGGCTCTACTGCCTGCTGCTGTTGGTTAACCAATGCAATTGCATATTTGCACCCACACCAGCTTGCCTGCACCATAAGCGTAACCGCACGTGCAACCTGACAGCTGCATGTTGAATCAACGGGTGGACGTGTGTGTGCATGCACACAAGCACGGCGGCCTGCAGCCTCAGCCTCATCCACCCGCTTGAGCGCAGACAGAAGTCGCCGCCATGGGTCGTGTCCCCTCACATGCCCCACGCCGCTGCGCCCACGACACCTACCACGGCCGCAGGCCTCACCACCACCACCATCACCATCATCATCATCATCAATTCATCCTCATCGTCGTCCTCATCAACATAGTGGAGGGTGCAGCCGCCGGCCGGACCACGATCACCACTGCCATGACGCGACCGAGTTCCCACCGCCAAGCCGTGCGCCAGCGCTGCGCACATGATGGTGTGAGCCCTCATCGTAACCCTCCGCATGCGCCGTTGTCAACCTCAGCGTCAACCTTCTGGTGTCCTCCAATTGCATGGCAAGCTGATTTGGGTCGTTGTGACCCAGATGGTCAGGCGCGGGTATCAGACCGCACACGCCTGCAGCCGCGTTGGGGAGATCCGGGCGGACGGGAGCATGTGCTTCAAGTCTCCATGCTGCTGCCTGCGCCAGAGAGCAACCGCGGCTGATTGAGACGAACCTGCAGGTGATGCAGGACGCGAGCCGGAGTGCGCCCGGGGCATCGGCAGCAGCAGGGCACTGTTGGCGGCGCGTGTCGGGAGTATCCGAGGTGCCAGGGCCCATTTGAGGACTGGCAGGTACCATGCAACTGTTGGGTAACTTGGGTTCCCAGGAGGTGCTTGATTGAATACATGCTCAGGGCTGTACATCTGCTGGTGGTAGATTGGCAGGCCGGACGCGCTGCCGGCGCGGGCGCTGCAGCGAAGAGCGAGCGAGCGGCTGTGCGCAGGTGCGTTGCTGCTGAGCGCGCCGGCTCGCAATTCGCTCATCAGTCTCAGCCATCGGCCACAGCAGCGGCAGTCCGGCAGCCGCTGAGGCAGTCGTGGCCTCAGTTTGCTGTTTCGGCAGGATCTGCCGCAGAAGCAGCGGCGACAGCATGCAGCTGGCTAGCGCAGCACGCATCCGCCTGCAAGGCGGCGGCCTCCCCAGCGCAGACGGTGAGTGAGGGGCCCACACTGCTCCTGCCCTGCTCCAGCAGCATCCTCACCCGCGCTGCCGCCTGGGCATGTGTTGCAGTTAGCAGCTGCAGGTGCGGTTGCTGCTGCTGGGCTGCAAACAGTTTGCAATGTTGCCGCCGGCACGGGCATGCACAACATGTCAGCCAGGCAGAGCGGCGCTCTTGTTCTCAACACATGTGTGGCTGTGCGGCTGCCGTGGTGGCTGCTGGCGGGGGTCCAGAGTCCAGCCCGCACATCCTGCAGCCTGCAGCTGCCCTCCGGCCATGGCACGCGCACGATCGTAATGCCCCCGGCGGCCTGGCAGCTGCTGCCTGCCTTCACACGTCCCGGCAGCAACTCTACTCGCCCCGAAGGCTCCAAGCCGATGTGATGGATGTGCTGCACGTGTCGGCATGAAAGCTGTGACGCTGATAGTGGCCACACACAGTGTCCATAAGCACGTGAGGTTTGGGTTGACAACTGAACAGAAGACGTTGTGGGGCACAGTAAAATGACAGAGCTGTCGACTTTGTCGTCACAGCGATGCCTTGGGCTTCTTTGGGTCGGTGCCACAGCCTGCAGGCAGAGACGTCAAGATGGTGGTGCATGCAAATGCACAGCAGGAGTCAAGACGAACGCTCAAGAACAATGCCAGCGCAGGTCAGCCACCACACCCAAAGTTTTCCCAAACCAGCCTGCCACTTGCTCCCCTTCATCCTTTGCAACAACCAGCAGAGGCGAGTTGTGCGTGGAGCCCGAACACCATACGACGTTGTGTTTGCTTACGACCACGTGTTTGCTTACGCACTTTCTTCTTCTCGCACCTGCTTCGCCGGGCTCCAGCCCAACAGCCTCGTGGTCGCCACCGTTGCCTGCCAGGGTATCGGTTTCGGAAGCACGTGCGCCCGCAGCTGGCTCGCCCGAGGCTGGCTGGCGCACCTCGCCCTTCCCAGACATCACACCGGCCTGTGCTGCAGTGCCGTTGCCGCCCGCTTGCACGCAGGCGCCGGTTGCCACGCTCGCTGCTGCTCCTTGCTGTTCCTCGAGCGCGACACGTTGCCGTTTCAGAATGTTCTCGCGTTGGGTCTTTGTGAGGCCGTGCTTGTTCTCCAGCGCGGCCGGACCCGTGGTGGCGGTTTGCAAGCCGCTCGTCTGCTGGGCCTGCAACGCTCGCCGGGCGGCAGCCTGCGCCACGACCTTGTGTTGGTGCACAAAGTACCACAGCAAATCGTCGAATGCGTGCGGCCGTGTGAAGGCCTCGGCCGTCACCTTGCCCTGCATGTGGATGAAATGCCCGCCGGCAGTAGGCACGCACACGTCAGGTTAGGGGCAGCAAGAGCAGCTCGGCTGAAAACAACCAACGTAATGCCTGCTGTAGGGTCCTACTGCCTGCGTGCCCTGGTTGGTGGATTTAGCAAGACATACCGCAGCTGGCGCGGCCTGTTGTGCATGGTGCACAAAAGGGCACGCTGGCTACTTCCTGCCATAGACCAACATACATGTGCGCGCCACCAAGAGCAGCTGCCGTGATGCCTGTGGTGTGCAAGCCAAGGAGAGAGCGACTCCTTGCTAGCGCACACCAGGGGGCAAGGGCCGTTCTCAAACCCAGAGTTGAGCTGCATGGTTGCAAGACGTGATAACCTAACAAACAGCTGCCGCTTGTTCGCAAGCTGGGATGCTCTGGAGGTGCTGACAGGCAGTCAAGTGCCGGGTCAAGTGCTTGGGCCCAAACAACCACCACCGTCCGAGCACACTGTGCACGCGATTCACCCAATGGGCACCGTACTGCCTATCACCTGAACGTTCACAGCTCACCTGCTCTACGAGTGCCTTCAGGAAGAAGTACAGGCACTCCACCGTGCACACGCCATCGTCGCTCACGCCCTCCGTGTGAAACCGCCCTGCACATGCAATCAGCGAGGACAGACAACCGTGTTCGGCAAGAGCCAGGTGTAGCTGCAATGCGTTGGCGTGGATTGCCAGTAAGAGGTGCGGAGCCTGCTCCGGGTGTGGCAACGGTGCTGTGTGCATGCTGCCATACAGGCCGACCGTGCAAGAAACCTCATAGGGACTGGCGGAGTACCCATACTGGTAGAGACCTGCAGCAAGCGGCTGTGAAGCGTCGAAGCCGTGCAAGCGTGAAGCCCACAGCCCGTCACCGTGGCACGAACGTCACCGTATGCGAAGCATTCACACCACACGCCGGGGGTGCGCATGCAATCACCTGAATGCCTGAACTGTGCATGCGATCCAAATGCCATGGGCGCTGTCCTCAGTCTGCACTCTGCACTCACAGAAAGCAGACTTCTTTGCGTTGATGCGCACTCGCCGCATGCCCTCAAACTCGGGAAGCTTCACCAGCTCACATGCCTTCTTCCTGTTGCAGACAAGTTGGATTGCAGTGACTGCCTTCAGCACAGGCCTGAAATGAACCACCGTGAGGACTTGCACCTAACGATGGGACCCAATGCGGCCATGCTGCAAATGCACTGCCTCGATTAGGACAAGGCCGCAGGAAGGCATGTGGCTGGCTCTGCTCATGCAGGCCCTGCGCCAGCACGCCAGCGCCCAAAACAGTACGTACGCTTTCGATCACTGGCGGCAAGGCTGGCGCATTTCGAGGCCTGCACAATTGAGGCTGCTAGACAGTCAAGGCACGCCACTCATATTGCCACGTCAGCACCCGCTCACAATTATTCCTCCGGCATGAGTGATTGGTCCCTATGCCAACTCACTCAAACCTCCCTGTGCGCTGGGTGCTTTGGCTTCAACCCCGTCAGCCGCTGCTCCCAACGCAGTTGGGATATGACATGAAAGCATCAATTCCATGAGACGTCTGTGAGTCACATCTCAGGTGCCCAGATTGCATGGGAGGCGATCCAGGTGGCGATCAAGTGAATGGCATTGAGGCTTTCATCTCCTATCCCAACTGCGCACAAATACAGCAGCGTCTCAGCCTTTCCCGTTTCCCTCCAACCCCATGCACATGACAGTATTTGACCCATCCGCTCAGCTATGAAGCCTATCAGACGCCACTAGATGCCGAGTTTATGAACCAGCAAGGCTGCGGCTGTACGTCCACACGCCCATACTATACGTCCGTGCAATACTACCGTACACTGTATTAGTAACACCCTCATGAACCGGCCTTGCATTCTCACCAGCGCGAGTCAATGATGAACACGCGGTCAATGCTGTCAGGCGCCAGCTCCTCCACCTCCAGCGCGTCATCGCTGGGGAAGAGCAACACGCAGCGCGACGCATCCAGGCCGCTTGGGAAGCCCGCCATGCTGCGAGCAGCGGGTGCGCGGCGGCAGCGGCAGCAGCAGCAGCAGCAGCACGGCAAAGCGGTGCGAGGGTACACGCACAAATGACGGCAGTGCATGAAAGGGAGGGCACGCCCCATGCAAACTGAGAAGGTGGGAATCTCTGCGCATGACAGATCCACCTGGACCTTAAAAGGCATTGCCATATGGTGATATGGGCACAAACGCAGGCAGCGAGTCTGCTGCTGGCGGTGGCAAAGCATGCTAGGAAGTCTGCCAGCAAGCAGGTATTGGGACCCGGCACGCGCTGTGCAGCCGCGCCGTCAGCAACCAGCCACCCAGCCTAGTGCGCGGTTTGCATGACCAAGTGTACATGGCTCAGTGCACTCCGAACAGTAAGCCCAACCGCATGTCCAGGATCCATCCAATGCCCCCCTGAAGCAGGTCATGCTCTGTCTGCTTGCATGGGCATGCATCATGCATGCCATGGTAACAAGAACGCTCACGCATGGGCTACATGAGGTGTGCAACATGGCATTTGCCCCCACATGCGGGGTGCCGCACGTAGGCATGGCTGTAGCAGTACAGCACTACAGCAATGTACTGATGAACATGGTGGTACGCTGGCACGCACTGCAAGACTGTGACTTACTCATGTAGCGTGACATGGTTGGGGGCTAACACCGCGGCATGCACGCCTGTAGCCTTGCTTGCCGGCTCCTCAATGTGTGTCACGATCGACACCTGGGCAAGGCAGTACGTGCATGGTACGTGGTGATTGGTGAAGCATCAACACACAGGCGGGTCAAAGCATGGGGTGGTCTGCTGTCGTTTGATCAGGAGCGAATAAGTCCGCATGGCAGCAGCAGATATTCGCGTGCCTTATTGACAGCAATAATGCGGTGCGCTTGGTTGCGCATCACGGGTTGCACATCACAGGTAGCGTCAGTCGTGAGCAAGCAGGCAGTGCACGTGCGACACAGAGGGACCAGCGGCTTGACAGCGATCCCCCTCTGTGCACAGCAGCACATGTGAGTCACTGACTCACACGATACCATAAACAGATGGCGAACCACGTCCGAACAGCTGCTGAATTCATGCAGGACGCCACGTGTCCAATTTGAGGAAAAGCAATGCTGCGGCTATTGCGTGTATGTGCATACCTGTGTGCATACTGTGTGGGGCGCGGGCCAAAACACAGCGTGGATGAGTGGTGAGACTTTGAGTGCCAGGTGAGGGCCTCACCTGGAAAGGCAGCTCCACAGTTGGTGCCTCCGTCAGCGGTACCAAGCAGTCGTAGCAATACCAGGGCCGCTTCTTGCCGCTGCGGCAACCCGCCCATGTCCATACACATGCGCAGGCACACAATGACACAACACATGCTGGCACTGGCACGTCCAACCTTGTACTTGTGCACCGTGAATTCCACCTGGCAAGCACAGCAAGCGCCCCCCCGATGATGACAATACGTTCAATGCGGCAGGCACACCATGTACGCAGCAGGTGCGTACACTGAGCATGTGTGACGCGTGGCAGAGCAGCAAGAGGAACGGGCCTCAGACATCAATTTGCAGAATGCAGTTGTGGAACATGATTCTGGTGACACTGTGCCTCCTGCTGGTGAAGCTCACGCAAGGCACCTCAAGTTGTCAGCCTCCCAGTGCCTGGCAGCGCAGAGGTGTCACGCCGAAGTGGAAAGCACATGTGCAGTGGGCAAGCGTAACGCAAGTGCATGCAGTCCACTGGCAGAGTCACACAGCGGAACCGCCTTCTCACTCACCATTTGTGGCAGATTTGCCTGCCTGCGTTTTCAAGCGGAGTATGGCTGCTGCACTGCAGTCCTTCGTGCAAGGGAGGCAGCTCGAAGTCTGGTCGCCGGGCTGCAAGCTTCGGAACCAGGTTAAAGTTGGAGGACATAGGCTAAACCCAAGCCCGGCGACGCGTTGATTGGTTGTTGCGATGCGTGCGTGCGGTGTCGGGTGGTCAGGTGGTGTGCCTGTGGGCTTGCAATAGATCCATTGCACATGATGCCATAGTGTATGAGCGCTTCATGCGTTGCATACTGACTTGTAGATTATTTGCAACGTCACCTGTTGCATGCTAGCCGCACAGGAGGCATCGGGCCATTCCTCGTTGGCAAGCAGATCTCATCGTTGACGGCGTCCAGCTGCACTTCATTTCTCTGTTTACCTCCTTCCTTACCTGCTGTACACTTTTCCCTCAGAGGTGTTGCTGTGCTGCTGAACACGTGCACGTGCACCGCAGCATGGGCTGCACCCGCTGTGACATCTTACCTGTGCAGCGGTGAAGGGACTGGGTTAGCGCCATATAACAGCCTGCGTTGTTGAAGACGTGGTCAGCGCTGGGGCAGCCAGCGAAATGTCGCTTGGTGGCTTTAAAGGGTGCGACGCAGGAGCGAACCAATTCGTGGAAACACATTTCTATGACTGTGTCTACACTGTCAAGGATGGTGTGGGGTTCGTCCTGGGCATGACGTCCATTGGAGTCTGGATGTTTGCACAAGTGCCGCAGTTTGTGAACAACATTCGCACGCAGAGCGTTGAGGCGCTGAGCGTGTGGTTTCTCGTACAGTGGTTCGCCGGCGACACCTTCAACCTGCTGGGATGTTTGATCCAAGGAGAACAGCTGCCTACAACAACCTTTCTGGCTATCTACTTTGTGCTAACGGACGTGGTCATGCTAATGCAGTACATATATATTCGCGCGGTGCAGCGCCGCAAGGAGATGCTGCGGCGCAAGCGCAGGTCGTTTCGTAAATCACCATCTGGGCACCTGGTTTCAGCTTCCTTCACCCACCACCACCAGCGTGGCCGTGCCTCCACCTCATACTCGTTACCCGTTGCTGCCGACTCTACCTATGGATCCATTTCCCATCCACTGCCAGGAGCTCCTTCACATCCTCACCCTTTCGCCGATTCCGTCATACAGGCAGGGTCTCGAACAGGAACCAGCAGCTCCAGCACAGCAGGAGCTACAACCCAACCCAACTCCGCCCAAACAGATGGGCAGACGCGGCCAGGCCCCTCAGGCGGGTCCGTGGCAGGCAAGGGCAAGAAGCTCACCATAGCTACTGCGATAGCAGCAACCTTAAGTGTGGCGCTGTGCCTGACGGTGCTGGGGAGCGTACATGCCACGCGGGGACTGGGTCCTGCAGACTCGTCAACAGCAGGCGCAAGCCAGAGCAGTGCCGGGACGCGGGCGCTGCAGTGGCCTGCAGAGCAACTAACACGCCAGACCTCAGCATCTGGGCAAGCCTGGGCAAGTGCAGGGGCTTGGGTGTTGGGCAAATGGCGAGACAGCGCTGACGAGGCGCCGCAAGGTCTTCGTCAGCAGGCCAACAACATCATTGACCACCACCCGCACCACCGAAATGATGACGGTGATGACTATGGCGGCGGTGATGATGAGCCCAAAAAGCGATGCCACTTCATCAACTGTGACATAGCGATAGTGGCTGGCACTGCTATGGGGTGAGTGGTGCAAGCACGTAGGTGGCAACAGCTCCTTGGCCGCTCTGCAGTCGACGTGCAAGGCGAATTGCTTACTGCAAATTTCATTTAGCAGCACTGCAGTGCATCGCTCTTGGATGTGTTGCGCGGACACTACATGAGAATACACGCAAGACGCATGCTGACACACTCTCAGGTTCTGCCTTTTCACTGCTGCCCGACCATTGGGCCGTGTGTGGGGCTTCAGCAGCTGGCTTGATCCAAGTCGCTTCGTGCCAGGGCTTGGCGCCAACTTTCATATTGCATGATGCAGTGCACGAGCAACACAGCTCGTATCATCACATCGGCAGGCCTTTCCCCCATCGCCCACGTACACGCTCATCCATGCCAGCCCCAGTGGCGTGCAGCGGTGGGCCTGATACGCCCACACGGTGCAAGCACCTTGGACCTATCATCTGTGGCACGCCGCACGCCCCATGCATTTTTCACGTGCTCACCAGGTCCGCTCTTGCTGCTGCCCCACCACCTTTTCTCGTGCAGTTACGTCGCCACGCTCTTCTACCTGGGCTCCCGCATCTCCCAGATCTCCAAGAACTACTCGCGCCACACCGCTGAGGGGCTCTCGGTGCTGATGTTCATGCTCACCATCATGGCCAACCTGTGCACCGGCAGCAGCATCCTGCTGCGCCTGCAGGACGCTGAACAGCTGAAGGAGCAGCTGCCCTGGCTCTGCGGCACTTTTGGCACGGTCGCGCTGGACGGCATGCTCTTCTACCAGGCCTTCAGGTACGGATCCACAATCGTAACTATGGAGGGTGGAGAGGTGGTGGACGCGAAATTCGCAGGCGACAGCATGTACAGCATGTCTCTCGGGCAGTCGATGATGAGCTTCGGACAGTCGATGATTGCCACGCTGCGAGGCACTTCGGTGGCGAAACTGCACCACCATCACCACCACCATCACCATCGCCGCCCTTCAAACGGCTCCATCAACGGCGGGGTGCTGGTTTCGGCGGGCTCTGGGGGCCTGCCGGCCCTAGCGTCTCCAGGGGCGGCGGCGGGTCTGGACCACAGCTTGATGGCGTTGCCGACGGTGACAGAGGGCGTGCAGTTGATCCTGGAGGACGGCAACGATCTCGAGGCGCCCCTCCTTCATCCGCACTCGGATGACCACTGAGTGGCAGCGCGTGTGTAAGTAGGTCGAGGCAAGAACTGACAAGTGATTGACAGCGCGCGACACGCGGTCAAGGCAGGAGCGCTGTGCGAGCCAAGCATTCTCCAGCCGTGCGCGGCACTTGTTTGTGCGTGTGGAGCCCATGTGTACGGCCCCTGCCCCCTTCTGGGGTGCCTGTTTGCACACTGAACCCACAAACCTGGGGCTTTTGCTAAGCTCCTTTGGAGCTAGCCTACCAAGGGGTTTGGAAGTATGTATGGGATCGCTTCCCTTGATATGGTACGGCGGTTGGTTCCTAGGGTGGTTCCGGAGCTAGCCGATGAGCCTTGATCAGGTTTGGTCTGTCAGGATTCACTGCAATACGTGAGCCAGGGTTGCCAGGACCGATGCACTTGCATGCGCAAAGGCACCAAGCCCATTGCTGCAACGTGGACAATGCACGGCCTCAACCGAACTGCGCTTTCGCCTGCTTGACTGTGTGATGACGCTCGCGCCGCGTTTGTGCCACGTGCGCCCGTGCACGGGTTTGCACCTTGCATGTCCCCATGCGAAGGGTTAAACCCACCCACTATGACCATTGCTCAGAAGACATGTCCATGTTAAATATTGTTTCCTCAAACTCATTCATCGGGTACCGTTTGCGTCAGTCATTTGTGAGCCATCCACAAGCAGTGTTCCTGCCCGCCACCAGCGCATCTATGTGCGACAGGTAGCTTTTCCAGCGCTCTCGTACCCCTGTGTCTGTTTCGTCGCCTTGCTGAACGCCATGTGCACGTGCACGTGGTCATCCCTGTTTTGTGCATGTGCTGTGCGGCATTCCTATTGGATTGATGCGCATGCGACCCACCTTTGAGGCGAGGCACACTCCTGACCAACCACCTGGAGTGAGCACACACATGCATTCCGTGCCTGTGCACATCTGAAGTGTCGTCAGCGCGACGCCACCCTTGGATTTTTGCATGAGGAATCGAGGATACAGCACGCCGGAACCGCGCTTCGGAACCCTGGTACTTGCCCAACTAACACTCTGAAGATGTGTATACACGTGGGAAAGTCCTGTCCTTACCATGGCATGTGTTCCCATGCACTGGTGATGCACAGAATACAAGGAATTGCACACTCGGTACAAAGGCATGATCGGGCGAGCCTGGCGCCTGACCCATTTCAGGCCACGGTCCAACCAATGTGTGACACCAGCCACCAGCTGAAACGAATGTATTACGTGGATACTGGTTCCAAACCTGAACACAGCAAAATGTTACACGCTGGTGCTTCTTGGCATGTTTAAAGCTAACCTGGTCAGGTGCTGGGCTGTACACGCTGCCTTACAGTCCCCATGACCACAGTATGTGCGAAGGGCAGGGGCAGCCCTGGTGAAGGGTTTTGAAGCCACTGGGGTGTGCTGCTATTATGCAGCAGTCTGGTGGTCTGGGGCGCTGGGCGGCACCGCTGTGCCTGCTTGCGCTGGCTATGCAGCTGAACAGCGAAGGCGCCAGCCCCTTACACCCTGGCCGCTTTGCAAAGGAGTTTGTACAACCATACTGGCGTCGCTTACTGCTTCAGACTGCAGGTCCTGACCCCTGCCCAGCGGACTGTCAGGCTGCTCAGCGTGCTGCACTGCAGGAGCTATATGTCGCTACACGCGGGTCAACCTGGCTCGACAGCACGAACTGGTTGACAGCACAGAACTACTGCACCTGGCACGGTGTGCAGTGCTGTTCTGATGCGTCAGGGTCCAGTGATGCAAGCTCGGCAGGCGATGCCGCGGCGCTTGACACTGGCCTCTTCAAGCGGGCCTGCAACGGCTCTGGACTTGTGGTCCTGGACTTGAGCTCAAACAATTTGACAGGAACATTGCCTTCTCTGACACCTTTGGCACCTACCATACAGTTCTTGAGCCTCCACGGGAACGCCTTGTCAGGCACAATGCCTCAGTCATTGACGGCGCTTACAGAGCTTCAGTTTGCAAGCTTGGACGATAACTCCTTGCTGGGCAACATCCCGTCCAGTATTGGCAGCCTGTCCAAGCTGAGGTACCTTGGGCTGGCCAGCAACCTGCTGTCGGGCACCATTCCCACAACGGTTTCGGACCTACTTGACCTGCGCGTGCTTTTAGCGTCCAACAACAAATTGAGTGGAACTCTTCCGCCAGAACTGCTGCAACTAGCAGAACTTCACACGCTGTCCCTGGACGGCAACATGCTGAAGGGCCCGCTCCCGCCTTTGACCTTGACACAGGCTGAGTACGAGGGTGAGTTTGACAACAAGCACTCCAAAGGCTTGTGGCAAGGGCACACATGAGCTTCCAGCTGCAGTTGCTGTTGCGACCTGGTCTCGTGCTTGTCCTTCTTCGACGATGTTACGCTGTCATCGCTACACACTTCGGACCACGCGCGCATGTTGCTTGCAGGTTTTGCGCTGCATGTCCTGCAGCTTCAGGACAACCAGCTGTCAGGTACCCTGCCTCAGGCTTATGCATACTTGCCACTTGGAGTACTCGACGTTTCGGAGAATGCACTAACTGGCACGTTGCCGAAGTGGCTGACGGCGTCCGTGTTCCTTCAGGCGAGTCGTTGCAGTGCGCCACGTGTCAGCTACGTAGTCCTTCTTACCACACCTGTCCAGCACGCAAGGCAATGTTGCTTTGCATAACCTGCACAACGTTGTGGTGTTCTCGTGCTGCCTGCAGTCGCTGCTACTCAGCGGCAACCAGCTCACTGGAACTCTTCCCGCTCTGAGCATGGCACTGCTGCTCCAGGTACGATCTGCTATGAGTGTGCACTGTGCAGACACACGTCAGCGTGTGGTGACACGCATTAAAACCCATGATCCTTGCACCAGACGGTGCTCAAGTACGACAAGTGCCTCGCACGGGGTTCCGTTTGATTGGGAAACGCAAACCTCTTGTGCTTATCTTTGCAGGAGTTGGACCTCTCATACAATAACTTTACGGGGACAGTTTCCGCCGCCATTTCAAACGCCCTGTCGCTGCAATCGTTGCTCCTGGCTGGCAACGCCTACGTGAGCGGACCTTTGCCAGCGGATATCGGACCCGCGGCCAGCCGCCTGCAAGCGCTGGACATCAGGAACACGAGCATGCGTGCGGCTGCGGGAGGCCCGCTGCTGCCCTCGTGGCTGCGGTTCAGCTCGTAAGATTCACAACTGGAAAATGCGAAACCACCTGCTGTTGACCCATCGTGCACATGCCACTCGCCACCCATGCGTCCATTTCATTTACTTGTGACAGGCCATACGAAGCGGAGCACTGAGGCAGAAAGCATGCCTGACGGCTGCATGGCAGATGCACTCGCTCACATTGCTGAGCCATCGTTCCACCTGGCATGGTCCCACCTGCCTCTGGCATAGAACGCGGGCGTTTAGAGGGAATGGGCTACCTGCGATTGCTACCTGCGATTGCTACCTGCGATTGCAATGCAATTGCTACCTGCGATTGCTACCTGCGATAACTACCTGCGATTGCAAACATCCCACCGGCGCTCCCGGCAGGATGGGATGGGACACCAGCCACACCAGTCACACCACCCATCATGCGCCTGCAGCGGCATGCATACGCTCGTGCACGAGCCCAGCTGGTGTGTCCGTCATCCCCGGCCTGGTGGCAACTTCTCCTCCACGCCATCATGCACGTGATGGTGCGTTGCGCTGTTGTCGCGCAGGGATGGCACGGAAAGGGAGGGCGCTGGCGGCCCGCTCTGTCCTGAGGTGGTCGTTTCGAGCAAGCCCTCCACACACGTGCACATGGACCCCTACTACTATCAGTATCAGGTGCGCTGGACGTCAGCCGGTTCAGGTGCTCTCACCCCGTTACCTGCACACTCACATGCACACATGCATACCTTGGTTTCTTGCATCCGTGCACACTGTGCTTGCATCCACTCCACTCACCATGGCGTGGGCTACTTGCTCCCCGCGAGTGCATGACCCATATCGTGCGCATGCTCGACCCGCCAGGAGGGATTGGCACAAGAGTGTTTAAACGTGTCCCTGCTTGCTTGCTGCCGCAGAACTGCACGTGCGTGGGCAGCGATGTGCTCGTCCCCGCGCCTTCGCCGCCTGGCTGGCCGCCCAACAACTCCAGCATGACATGCACGGCACCACCAGCCAGCGATGCCGATGGGGGGCCGCTGCCCTGGTGGGGCATCCTGCTGGTGGTGCTTGCCGGCATCCTGGTCCTTGCGCTGCTGGTTGTGGCTGGCTATCTGGTCTTGCTGCCCGCATTTGGGCGGTACCGCCTCATACGCTGGAAGCGCCACCCACCAGGTGAAAATTATGTGTGTGGCAACAGCATGTACGGTCAAACCACCAAATCATCATCCCGTGGGGTCATTAAACCATCTCATAGGGCCGAGCCAGCACTGGTGGTGTCAACCTGATGCATCCTGCATTGAGGGCTGCTGTCGTACCGCTGGTCGGCGGGTCCGGGAGAAACGGCCTTGCAAACGGCCTTGCATGCGGTTGCTTGACGAATTGGTTGACATCCAGTGGCATGCGGCCAGGACGTGCATGCGTTATTATCACCAGCGTGCCCTGGGAGCTGAATGCTGTATGGCCTGGAGGGCGTGCGCTGGTGCACTCGTCCACTCAGTGCGCTTTGCTCTGCATGCATGGCGCACGCCATTGACACCAGGGAGGCCCAGATGGAGGCCTGCTGATCAGATTTGAAATGCGTCACCTTTGCATTTTATGCAACGACATGGGGGCTTGTCATGATGTCGTCGGATGACGTTGGCCCGGTCCAGAATGCCCCGCCGCAGCATTGGCCCCTGACTCGTTTGTTGTGCATGGCTGCTTGTGTGTGTGTGGTGAATCGTGATGCAGTGACGACCAAGAAGGGCAAGAAGTGTGTGGTGAGTGCAGCTGGTGTTTGCTCCCATGTGTCCAGCCAGTATGTCTGTACCTGCCGTACCTGCCGTACCTGCCGCATCCAACTGTGACCGTTGTATCAGCGAGTAACATCCCATATCTTGTTGGGGCCTGACCTGCACAGTGCGTATATGGGAGCAGTGCATGGTATGTGGGGCGTGGAGAATGAGACAGCACGTAGGTTGTTGCCAGGTTGCCATCTTGCGTGTGCGTGCATGTGTGCCGCGCGCAGGTGACGCTGGTGTTGACGGACGTCGAGGGAAGCACGGAGCTGTGAGTTATGCAGCTTGCATGCAATGGCATGTGACATTTGGCGTCGTGCACAGCAATTTACGGACTGCCCTGATCCGATCTGATTACATCAAACATGAATGCAAAACCCGAACGTGTTTTGCTCATCTCCTTGGATTGCCAAACAATTGTTGTTGCAGGTGGGAGTGGGACACTGAGCTGATGGCGGCCGCCATCAACCTTCACGACCAGGTCATGAGGAACACAATGTCAAAATGGTTTGGGTGAGTCAACCTAGCTGCTAGTCAGCACTACCCGGTTTGTTCACAGCGGCATACATGTGCTCTTCGCAGCTCCTGTAACGTGCAATCAGCAAACTGTGCGAGCGCTCTTGACGAGGGCGGGTTTGCAGCCGCATACGGCAGTGCAGTGCCAGTCATGGATTCATGTTACGTTGCTTGCCGGCGCTTGCGGCAATGACAAGTGGTGTGCTTGAATGCAATCTTGCAGGTACGAGGTGCAGACCGAGGGGGACGCTTTCCTTGTGGCATTCCATGACCCCATGGATGCTGTTGGCTGGTGCATGACGGCACAGCTGGAGCTACACAGTGAGTTGCGCTTCAATATACGCTTAATTACGCGCAATGATGCGTGGTTACGTAATTACGCTGAATTACACTTTGCCCTGGTGTCGGCTGACTGGTAGACGACTTGTTGGGCCAGACTCGCAGCGGCGGTGGCCGTAGCAGCCTGGGTGACAGACTGTGTCTGCAGCAAACTCATCAAGCGGGCGGGAGGCCAGGCATCCTGCGGTATGGGCAGGTCGTTCTGCAGTGGGACAGCCGTGCTGCAACATGCATGCATGCGCGTCCAGAGGCGCGTATGCCAGCGTACCGGCGGCTGCGCAAGCGAGTTTGGGGTGTGTCTTGCACCAGTGCTTTACTGCATGGGGACTCAAGTGGGCTGGCATTGCTGCTTCCCTGCTCGCTCCTGCATGCGTACGGTATGGGCAGGGGCCTGCCGCTCCAGAGCTGTATGTGATTCATAACAACTGACCCTCCTGCTGTTGCCGCCCCACCTTCCTGCCGCACCTTGCAGACGCCAACTGGGCAAGCGATCTGTTCCGCCACCACCGTGCTTGCATAGAGACTGTCTCCAGCCTGCAGCCGGCGGATACCAAGCCGTCGGCGAGCTCGTCTCGTGCCATGACGCCGGGCCGCCAGAGCACCAGCGGCGCGGCGGGCGGTGCCGCGGGCGGCGGCCTGGGCGGCGGCGCCTCGGGGCCGGGCGCTCCTGGGGGGCCGTATGAGCCACAGGCGTCAACCATGAGCCAAAAGCAGTTCAAGTTTGCAGAGGGAGTGAAGCAGCATGATGGCACGTAAGCACCAGGGGCCAGCCCCATATGTGTCCCTCTGTGTGCAAGTTACGTGAGACATGCTGAATGCCTGAATGAGCAGGCAAACGTGGTTGCATATGTAGATTGTTGTGTTGGTGAGGCGGGCAGCCCCTTGAGTGGCAGCATGACGGCTGTTGCCCCGTTATGCGGTTGCATCACCTGATTGCACCGGGTTCAGTTCCTGAGTACCAAGCGTGACCTGGTGCATTGTGCATGTTGTGTTGGGTGCAAATGCAGCGAGTGCACCGATCGGGGGGTGCCGTAGTACTTGTGCGCTTGCATTTCTGACACACGGCACCCTTGCACACCCTCGTGCGTGCTTTGGTATGGTGTATTGAGCGACGTGCGCGTGCCCTGCACCTGCATGCCCGCAGCATGCCGATCGACGCCGCCGCATTCGCGGACTGGACCAAATTCACGCGCATCGGCGTCATCCTGCGAGGCCTCCGCGTGCGCATGGGCGTGGCTACGGGACTGGCGGAATCAATGCACACGCACTCGGTGACTCACCGTACCGAGTATACGGGGGAGGTGTATCGGCGCGTGCAGGCGATGAGCGACCTTCCCAACGGCGGGCAGATCCTGGTGGACGCCGAGACGTTCCGTGGCGTCCACAACAGCCTGGGCGTGCTTGGTGAGCTTGTTCCGCTGCTTGCAGAATAATCCGGGCGCAACACCTGAAACCAGTGCAAGGCTACCGAGCAGGCAAAGCCAGGCGCCACGTGATCGTGAACGCAACGCCTTGCTGAGCGCGCATGCAGCGTGTCTTTGTGCGCACGTCGCCGACTTTGCTCCCCCCGCACGCGGGTGCGCAAGTGCTCGGCGAGCGTTCAATGCGCACCTGTCGCCCAGCGTGCAGCTGCTCAACGTCTGTTACCTCAATGCTCACCTGCTGATGCCCACCCGGTGCATGCAGGCACGCGCATGGTGGAGGTGCTGCTGCGGCGGCCAGGGCGCGCAGCGCGCGCGTCGTCCGCCGCCGCCGCTGACCGCCGAGCCGCGATGGGGCGGGGCTCCCTGGAGCTAGCCCTGGAGCGCGAAACGCCCGCCCTGGCCATGACGGTCGTGACGGACGATCCGGCGCGTGACCGGGACGGCAACAGCTCCCGCCAGGGGTTTGATGGCGTCATGCAGCGGGCGCAAGAGGTGAGCCAAAACACAAGGAGGAGGCCTGCTGGCGCTCCTTGCCGTGTCTTGCGGTGCCTTGCCGTGCCATGCCGTGCCGTGAATGGGTGTGATGCTGCTTAGCAATGGCAAACGTAAGCGTGTGCCGGTGCCGGAAGCGCAGCCCATGGTGTGTGGCGACAACGGAAACCTCCCTGCCTGTGTGTGTTTGGAGCTGGCTGGCTGGTGGGTGATGCGGGGGCACGCTGATGCTGATGCCGCCACTGTGCAGACCGACTCGGGCATGCTCGACTACCAGCAGCAGCCGGGGCGTGGGCAGACGACCGGCGGCATGTTCGCCGGGGGATCCGGCGAGCCGCTGCCGCGCTTCATGAGCTTCCTGGGCAATCCCCGGCACCTGGGGGCGCTGCTGCTGAAGGGCGGCTCGTCCATGGGAGCGCGGCCTTCACTAGAGCCGGTGAGACGGTGGGGGAAACGATTGGTGCAGCGGCATTCGCATGTCGCTGGCAACTTGATGTGGCAGGATCCGGCCTCAGATTGGAGGGGATTGCTTTGCTAAGGCAGTCCTGGTACACCCTCATATTACACACGTTGCTCGGCCAAGCTCTTTGGGTGGTGCTTGGGGTCAGTCACTTCATGCCCTCACTCCTCAGGCTACTGTTGATGTGTTGATCAGACACGCTCTGTCCGTTGCATGTGCAGTGCCCGAGCGCGGGAGTTTCCAGCCGTATTTTGGAGGAGGCGGAGGCTTCAGTCGGCAGCCCCACAGCCCACACAGAGCACCAGGATACCAGAACGATCAGCGGCAACGGCGATGGCAACAGCAATGGTGGCAGCCTCCAACGGGCACCTGCTTGGCCTCATGCAAGCAGCGGCGTGGGCGCCGGCACCGGGCACAACTCAAGCCAGCTGCTTCATGTGGGTCACGCCGGGCAGTCTGGCCATGTGGATCAGGCCACCGGCCATGGCGCGGGCCAGGCGTCTGGCAGCTTGGCGAGGAGCAGCGACCCGTTGGGTAGCGTGACGGCGCTGCCCCTACCCGGGGCAACAGGAATGGCGACGGCTGCTGCTGCTGCTGCTGCTGCCTCGCACCATGCGGGCCAGGCAGCGCAGGCGCGCGAGGTGCTGGCGGGCCGCATGAGCTCCCCGCGCCTGCTGGCCATCCAGGCGGAGCATTTCAACACCGCGCCCAGTGCGTCGGTGACAGACGCCAGCCCCAGGTGAGACACGATGCTCCATTTTAAGGTCCAGCACGCCGTGGCGCTGTTGTTTTGTATAGTCTCTGGGTCAGTCTCTGGTCTGATGCTTTTAGCGACTGGAAGTCTGGAACATCATCATGGAAGAGTAGATTACCACCGTTTTGTGGTGGGTAGGTGATTAGGCAAGCGAGGGGAGCAGCTCTCACAGGCGAACGCAGCTCTCAACAGGCTGACAGGTGTACCGCTTTGCTCCGCCTGGTCCGGCCAATCGCCACATGGCATGGTAGCTGCCTGCGCTTGAGCCTTGCACACCATCCAAGCCGTCCAGCCTGCTGCACACGTGCAGGATGGGTACGACGCCCCAGAGCACCGTTGCCAACATGGCGAGTGCTAGCGAGTCTGATATGGAGACCGCGACCGTGGCCAACAGGCTGATGATCGGCAGCCCGGTCCCTCCCAGCGCGCCGCGTGAACCCAGGTGGGTGAGACACGGCGGTGGCTGGCGGTAGACGATGAGTAACCCTGCCTGTGTAAACATGTGTGTGGGCTGCCACTTGAACTGCGGAGCTTGTCTTGCCGTACCAGGCAGCTCACGGCATGCAGCCAGCGCTGATGTGCAGCCACCGCAGCCCTGCAGACTGCATGCAATTCAGTGCCGCAGCCGCTATCCTGTTCAGCCGCCCCTCCTATGTTTCTAGATGCTACCGGCTGGCACTGCGCCGCACGTCTTCGGGCCTGGAGCGCCGCACCGGGAACTACCTCGACTCCCAAAGTCCCAAGCCAGTATCACTGACTCCCACCTGACCCGATCTATGTGCAGTCACAGGGTGGTTGGCCACTTTACCGGTGCTGATGCGTAGTGTGTGTGGTACACGTGTATGGTGTGCGCCTGCTGGCAGGCACCTGCGGGAGGTGACGGCCACCGGTCTGACCAGCCACGTGTCCAGCGCGGCTCAGCGCCACCTGGCAGAGGCCGCGCGCACCTCCCTGGAGCGAAGGCCGTCCCAGGTCAGTAGGTGACTGTAGCAGGGGCCCTCTTGCAGTGACCCTGCTTGGGACGTGCAAGGTGGCGCACCTGAGGTCATTTGCCACTGCCAACGGGGGTTTCGTGTTGCCCTGGCAGCACGATTCGGCTGGCCTGCGAGTGCGAGCTCGCTGCTGCCTGGCATTGGTGGCTCAGGTGTGCGCTGAAACTCCCTGCTTGCCCTTGGCTACGCCCAGAAGCTCACATGCCTGTGGTATCAAAACACATGCGTGCTTACTGGAATGGCTATGGGGTGGTGATGGTGATGGTGACGGCGGTTGTGATTGTGGTTGTGGTTGTGGTTGTGGTTGTGTGCCTTTACCGCCAGGCTCCGGCTGTGTCTGTGATGGACATGGGCGTGTTTGAGCTCACCATGGGACCCCGCGTGGAGTACATCAATGTCACACAGGTGAGGAGGTGATTATAAGACCTGCTGCACTGCCCTGACGCGTTGATGCGAGGCCCTCGCGTCCCATGAGGCCGCCTAGGGCCACTCTGCCATTTGTCAAGCACTTCTGCATGTACTTGTTCTGCGGTGTTGTCAACCGGTCGACCAGCGGAGGCTCACCAACCTAAGCACATGGCGTGCTGGAGGGCAGCAGGGGCGCTGACCCCCCGCTGATGTTCTGTTACATCAGGAGCATGTTGGCCACACGGCCCATGCTCCCCCCAGATGGGGACGAGGCAAGCAGAAGAGGGACCCCCCACTGACACCGCTGCTGCGCGTGCGTGGCGCAGGTGATGGTGCCGGGGCTGGAGGAGCGCGCTCGCTTCTTGCGCGTGTCCTCGCAGCACCAGCTCACTCCGGGCTACCTGGACGCGCCCGCCGCTCTGTTTGCGCCGCTCAGCTTGTACTGCATCACCACGCAGCGCATGCAGTTCGGCAACGTGCCGCTGGTCTTCTGCTGCCTGGACCGGTAGGTGCTGCTGCTTGAGCTGCTGTGCACTGACAATATCACAGTGACGTGCTGCGTCAGGTGTTGTCCCCTGGCCTGGAGGTTGTGATTGTGCAGTCCGGGGCATCGGCACGCTCTCTGTGCTGCACCACCAGCCTGTGGCTTTGGCGGGGTGTTTTCAAAAGGGCTGCATGTGTTGAAGATCTTGCATACATGTGCTGCGCTGCTTCCTTGTGGCTGCTGTTGGCGTATTGTCAGCTTGTACTGCTCCTGTACCGCCATGTGTCGTATGTACTACGCAATGCAGGTACTCCGAGATGCTCGCAGCGCACAAGGAGACTGCGCAGGACGTGCTGACGCTGTACAACGACGTCATCCGGCGCTCCCTGCTGGCGGCGGACGGGTATGAGTGCCAGGAGCAGGTGAGGCTGCAGCGCTAGCGTTAACAATCAGCGTCCTGGAGGTGCAGAGACGCCGCGGCTGGTTACGGTGCTGGCACGCAAAACAAGCCTGCGGGGGTCAGTCCCGATGGGATTGTACGTAAGCTTGCGTACAGTGTATGAGACACTGCTGCGTTGTACAACTTGTACCGCACCACATCTCCTGGGGGACGGCGTGCGGTGTTGGCAGCACACGCCTCGCTGCCCATGCCTTGTATCAAAGTTATGTGATACGTTGTCTTGCGTCAGGAGCGTGTCGGCCAAAACGGCCCATGCTTTCCCCAGATGGGGACCTGGTGACCAGAAGAGGCTCACGATTTTCACGAACCTAGGCCCGTGCCTCACATGGGGCTATGGGACTGCGGTGATGCGCGTTGATCTGTGCTTGGTTGCCTGCGCGCTGACCTCACTGCTGTGCAGGAGGGCAACTACATGATTTCGTTCAGCCGCGCCGCAGACGCCCTGGAGTGGTGCCTCATGGTGCAAGAGCTCATGATGGAGGTGCGGGCGTGATGCCAAGTAACTACGGTATCGGCTTGGCTGGCAGACAGGCACTTGTGCTGTGTGTCTTAAGGAACAACTCTGTGGTACAAGCTGGGTGCATCTCGGATTGTCTTTCATGCTGGCATATCGGTGCGTGTGGTTGCCATGAGGGATGTAGAGCAAACAAGCGAGGCGGCAAGCAAGGGTGAAGCCACCATGGCCGATACAACCGTGGTTGACACGCTTGGTTTGCCTCTCAACAATCAACACCAACCTCAATCTTCAAACGCCCACTTGCAGGTGAACTGGTCCAGCCAGATGCTGGACCTGCCTTCGGCTGGCATTCTGCTGGACAAGGACACGAACCAGGTAGGTACCGGCGTACCGCATTACCGTACCGCATATCCTGCCTGGAGTCCTGACCCACATGGTCCTAATCCACGTGCACTTTGTAGCATTTTTGAGCTGCTTGATTACTGAATCCTTCAGGACACTAGCTCGGTATGCCGCATTAACTCTCTCCAGGGTACACCTGGGTGTTGAAGGTAATCCTTGGGGCCCTGCGCCTCGCCCACGCACTGTTTGCTACGCAGGTCCTGTTCCGTGGCCCGCGTGTCAAGGCGGGCGTATACCAGGGCCAGCCGACGCGCGTGGTGCCACATAGCACCACCGGCCGCGCGGATTACTTTGGACCGCTCGTCAACCGCGCCGCACGCTACTGCCACGCGGCGGCGCAAGGCGGCCAGGTGAGCACGCCTCCTGCACGCCTGCTGTGTACGCCTGTGCGCTTGGGTGTGCTGAATGGCCCTGTTGTGTGCTTGGCTTGTCCTCCATGGCTGTCTTGCACAGGAGGGTAGCGCTGTCGCGCCATGCACCTTTCTCAAACTTTTAATGCATATGCTTCCTGATGTGCTTCCTATCGGCTCACGTTGGCAATGTGCTTGCACGCTGAGCCTCAACCTGGTTTGCCATGATCCAGCTTCTTTCTTCTCCTTTCAACATGTGTGTTCTTGTTCCGCTCGGCCGACACGCTCCTTCTATAGCATGGTACCATTGATATGTCATGTCTTGTACCGCAGGTGGTGGTACCGGTCTCGCTGGTTGAGGAGGTGCTCAAGTCGTGGGACCTGCATGTGCGGCTGTCCCCGGACGCAGCGCCGGCGCCGCCCACCCCTGGAGGAGGGGGATCCCTGGAGCAGGCTCAGGCGCAGCGACAGGGCCAGGGCCACGGCTTCGCCCCCCTTCTCTCAGCCGGGCCGTCATCCTCACGCCTGCAGGTGTCACACTTTGTGTCCGCGGCGAACCTCCTGGCCGACGCGCTACCGCTGCAGTACGTTGCGGTGATTGACAACTCCAACGTGCAGCCGCCGCGGTGGTGCCTGCCTCAAGACCTGCCGTCCCTAGGCACCACCGGGACTGGTGAGGACACTCTGGAACAGATGCGAGTGCTGAGCTCCGCGCGCATACATCGATGTATAGAAAGGTGGCAGTGGAGAGTGTAGTCATGTTGGCCGGTAAAGCAATATTGCATGATGCTACGACGGGTTGGCACTACGCGCGTGCATATGTTGTGCCATTACAGCAACGAACGCCGGCGCGCTTTGGGTGCACCTGCACTGGCCTCCTCTCCTGCGTAGCAGCAACTACCAGCTTTGGGGTGTTCCACTGCTATGTCAAATGCTTCCTGGGTGCATGTCCTTTGCGCGTACAAGGAAGGCTTCCAGCCTGTCTGTGAGCGCCCCTGATTCTCCTCCAAATCGCCCTGCAATATATCGCTCTGTGCATGTGTGTGCGCCTCTGTGTGCATGCAGGCTTCAACTTGCGCTCCGTGCATCCCTCCAGCCCACTACCTGACTTGCCACAGCAGTACATGCAGCAATACCATCCAGTACAACCTGGTACTGCTTTCCTCGGAGGCGGGCCCCCAGCGTCATTCGACAAGAACTCTGCGGATTTCGCGTCCCTGTTGATGCCCCGCGGCAGCCCGGGTGCGCACGCCAACTGGCCGCCCGGCCCACTGAGCACCACCATGAGCTCTCAGGTGCTGCAGGGAAGCAGCGCTGGGGCCATCAACGCGCCATCGGCCCACGGCCGCTTTGCGAGCGCCAACGGCGGCGGCGGCGCAGGCGCCTCGCCTTCGCCCCATGCGGTACACCCCTTCGGGCGCCACTCCATGGGACAGTCGGGTGTGGAGCTCGGTGCGATAGGTCCCAGCAAGCACTACCAGTGGGCAGCGGGCGCCCCGGGAGGCAGTGCACCAGCTGCTCCTGGTGCCGCAACGCAGGGAGGAGGCCCCCCTGCACGTCACAGCGCCAACGGGGCCCCCAGCAGCAGCGGTGGGAACGCGGGCGAAGCTGCACCTGGCCGCAGCGCGTTTGCCATGCCGGGCGCTTTCAGGGATGCGCCGGACGACCCCAACAGCGCCGGCCACGGCAGCGGCGCTTGGTCCAGCGGGAGAGCGATTGCCGGTGGCGGCAGCAACTTCTTTTCCTCAGGGCCTGGATACTCGTCTAACGTGCACCAGCAGCACCAGCAGCAGGCGGTTGCGCCTGGCGACCAACCTCCTTCTCAGCGTCAGCCGGGCCTCCTGAGCCTCTCCCTGCAGCAGCAGAGGCAGCAGCAGCAGCAGGGCGTGGTGGGAGCGAGCCTGGACCTCGACACGATCCCGACGCATGGCACCCAGCCACATCCTTCCTTCCTGCATGCCCACCATTCCGGCACGCCCCACCCTCACCCACACCAGCATCGGGCCCCGCATACATTGTCAGGCCCGTACGCCGTCCATAGCAACCTCACTGGTGCGCCCGGCGCTGCCTCAACGCACCCCGCAGCAGCGGCGGCAGCGTGGCCGGCACACGCCCAGCAGCTCACCGCACCTGTGGGCTCGCCCGGTCAGCATCTCCACACGCACGGCAACGGGCCGCATCACGTCTCATGGCTGGCCCCACGCTCCACCCCGGTCACCTGGAAGTCCCTCCCCAAGGGGTTTGATGCGCAACCGTTGGTGGAGGCGGCGATGCGAGCTTCTGCGGCGGCACTGACCGCTGGCGGAGGGAATGAGGAGGAGCGGACAGAAGGGGTCGCTGCTGAGAGCCACAGCGGCGTGGCAGCGACGGGCGAGGGTGCGGAGTCGTCCCATTCGGCGCCCCTGCGCAGCGGGTTCAACGGCGCCCGTGCGCCACACCTGCATACTGGCGGCCTGCTGCCCTTGCCTCCAATCCACACCGCCGTCGCAGCTGCATGCGCGCCCACGCCTGCAGCAGAGCAGCAAAGCGCACAGCGGCAAGGGCTTGCTCAGGGCCCGTCCGCGCCGCTGCTGCAGCCACAGCTGTTGCAGGCCTCGCTAGTCCGCCGGTCGCGGCGCAGCAGCAGCGCCCGGTCTGCCGCCGCCATGCCGGCGTTTGGGTCAGTGTTCGGCCAGGATATTACCATTTCAGAGTCCGCCCACTCAGGTCAGGCGATGGACGGGCTGAGCCGTGGAGGAACAACGAACGAAGGTGCACGTGATTTGGTTGGCCCTCGAGACACAGCAGCGTCTGGGAATCATTTGGCTTCCCGGGACCCGCACGTGGGGCCATCAGGCCCCGGTTTGTTGCAGCGGCCGCCCCCGGTGGATACCGCTGCTGGAAATGGGGTTGGCGACGATGAGGCGATCTCATCGAGGAATGTACACGTCTCTCAATCCGCCCCCGTCAACGCTATTGCGGCGGGCGGCACCACGGCCGGCTTGGCGGGGGCCTTCCGTGGTGGGGGCGGAGAGGAGGCAGCGGGTGGGTTTCTGGCCATGCCAGTTCGGCAGAATCAGACGATGCATGGTGCGAATGTGCAGCCGCGATCATCTCATGCGGCGCCACAGCAAGTCGGCTTTGGAGACTTGATCGAGCAGCAGCAGCAACAGCAGCAAGGCCCTCATAGGCGGACGTCGACATGCTCTACACCCACAGCAGCAGCAGCAGCCGGGTCTGTCAATGTGCCGCCTATGGTAGGGTCACTTCCACCCCTGCCGCCGCCGCCGCACCTGTCCATTCCTCTGCTGCACATCGCCCCGCACCACCAGGGCAATGCGCACCACGTTCCGCGCGCATTCGTTCAGCGCGATGCCGACACGCTCAACACGGGCGCCACGACGACCTTTGAGGCGCAGCCGGGCTCCACATCATTGGAGCCAGGTGGGGCCTTCAGGAGGCAGTCCGCGCTGGTGTTTGTGGGCGGGGCCATGAGCAATGGTCGGCACCTCCAGTCGGCCCCCGACGAAGACAACTCCTTGGCTTACACGCCCGCTACCACGACTGCTAACACTACCGTGGGTGCACCAGGGGCACTGCGCATGTTCGCACACGACATGGATGGGGCCATGGGCAGTGGCCGTATGGGCGGGGGCAGTACGGGCGGGGCCGTGGGCGGTACTGCGCGCACAGGCAATACGGATGGCCTGGTGACCGTCGGGGGCGCAGGCCAACTGACTGCGCCAGCATCCTCATCAGCGGTGCTCACGCCGCGTACCGCCGCAACTGCTACGGCAAACGCGCGCTTTGAGGTACACGAGGTGTCGGTTTCGGAGCTCGCAAACTTTGACATCAACGTGTCCGGCCTGCCGCCGGCCATGCGCGAGGCCGTGGGTGCAGCGCTGGCGGCTGCTGGTGGCAGCAACGCCAGCGGCGCCGGCATGACCTCGGCAGCGGCTGGCTACCAGCGCGGCTTCATGTCAAGCGCGTCGTTTCGAAGGCAGATGATGTTAGCCTCGGGAACTGGCTTCCAAGATCTGGCGCAGACCAGGCCGGCGTCTGGATCCGGACTCAACTATTCGCAGCAGTTGCAACTAGCACTCACCCAGGCGGGCGGAAGCGGGGCAGGGTTAGGGGCAGACACGGCCCCCAGCACCGGCTACGGCTACACCGCACCGCACAGCGGTTTCGGAGGTTGGAGCAGTGGTTTCGGAGGCGCTCTGCAGAGCTCTTGGTCCAATCCACCGCCGTCCGCTGGATCCGCCATGGCCGCTGGCAGCGGCCCTGCACCGCTCGCGCCTGCCACATCATACCCGTCGCTCCGTCGACCGCCGCAGGCGTATGGGTTAGCTGCTGGCGGCCCCGGGGCGGGCCACGCCGCGCGCAGCAGCACGCAAGGCACGAGGAGCGGCCGCGCGTCCGGCACCGACGTCAGCAACAGCGCAGCCAGCGGCATGCTGCCAGCACTACCAGCAGGCACAGGGATGGCGGGAGGGGGTGCTGCAGGCGCGTCTGCGGGCAGCACGGCCGGCGGGGCAAGCGGCGGTGCAGGCTCCAACACCAGCACACCTCCGTTTGCCTCGCTTGGGGGTGGCTTGGCGTCGGTGGTGGAGAACACTGCTCAGGGCGGTAGCGATTACTCTGACCCGCTGACCCAGCAGCAGCAGCAGCAGGGGCAGCAGGGCCAGCTGCAGTTCCGCATGTCCGGCGACGGCATGGGAAGCACGGCCACGGGTGGTATCAGGAGTGGTTTCGGAGGCGGTGGTTTCGGAGGTGGTGGCTACGGAGCGGCGTCTTCGGAGCCGAGCGAGAGCCACGGGTTGCACCCAATGCTAATGGGCCGCAGCGAGAGCGCCACCATGATGCTGGCGATGGCGGCCATCAATGAAAGCCCTTCGGCGCCCAGCCTGGCACAGACTGCCACCAGCGCCGCTCAGGGCCCCATGCACACGCTGTCCCGGTGAGGGGCGAGACCGCACACAAATGCGGGAGCACGCATAGCATGTGAAGGGGATAAGGGGCGCGTCCCGGTGCACCAACGCATTCTGAATCTCGCTGTAATCATCTGCACATGTAGGGTGTTCGATCTGCACTGCAATCATCCGTTCTTCCACCACATGTCAGGCTGCATGTACATGTGCTGCACTGTCAGGGCCCGCCCTCACCTTGCGTTCCGATGCTGTGTGGTGTTGGCAGGCTGCTCAAAGCCAGCGGCCCTTCCGCGGACGCGCACACCATGGCGGGTGTCCCTGAGTCCATCCCCTTCCTGAGCGAGGCCCTCATACGCGTGCGCACGGGCGCGCACAAGTGGCTGTGGGCTCGCGAGCTCGTGATTGAGGATTTGGGCCAGTACAGGTTCAAGGGCGTGCAGGGCAACCACCACATCATGGCGGTGCACACGGCCCGGACCGCGCTGCGCAAGTCCCTCGGGGCGTCTCTGAAGAAGAGCAAGGGCTATGTGGTGGAGCCCGGGCGCGGTACAGCGTACCGCGTTGTACTGCAGGTGAGACCGTACCGCACCGCAGCGTACTGACAGTGTGGTTGCTTCACTGTTGCGTTGCATCTTGGGGTAGGCACGGCACGAACTTCAGGGAGGCTTCAGTTACGCACTGGCATCCACATGAGTCTGTGTGGCACATATTTGCAGGGCAGGATCAGGGGCAGAGAGGGGAGTATTATGGTCTGGGTCCTGGGTCCTCCGTCAAGCCTTGGTTGATTGATTGATTGCTTAATTGGTTGGCCTTACATCTGCCGGCCTGGCAGGCCGTTAAGGCGGGTTGTGCAGTGGCAAAGCCTTTCTGCGCCATCGGATTGGCGTTGTGCTTGCATTCCCGCACGCGTGTGTGTGGTTACCGCGGCACACATTGACTCGTGCGCTGCGCCGCCGCGTGCAGGCTGCACCTCCCACGCTACCCAAGATGGTGGACGCCCGGCTGCCCTCCTTCACCCACCATCACTTCAACAAGCGCGTAGGCGGACCCCAAGGGCCACCGGGAGCCTCAGGACAGGCAGCTGGCTTGCCCCCCAGGCCACCCAGCAATGGAGGCCATTACCCCTCCGTCGGACCCGCAATGCTGATGGAGGATGGCCGTGGTGTGGGTGGCAGTAGCGGCACCGCGGGAGGCTCTGACGAAGCCACCACACACACGATGGTGGCCTCGCCTTCCCAGGGCACGACCCCCTTCTCCGCCACTCCGAGCCCTGCCAGCACCGCCAACCCCATGTATTCCGCGTTTCCCGCCCCCCGAGCAGTAAAGGGGGCAGACCCTGTGGGCGCTGAGTTTGGCGTGCGATACGATTCGGGGGCCACGGCTGGCACAGGTGGCTCCGAAACCATCGACGCGGTTGGGGATGGAGCGGCTGCACATGAGGAAGGGGGGTCCGGGTCGTTCCCGCCGGTGCCGCGGCCGTCTGCAGCGGCGCTGCCCGGCCCTGACACGGCGCGTATGGGACGACCGACCGATCCCATTGAGCTGTACATGTCGCTGCAGCAGAGCGTGGATGGAGGAGCGGCGCCCCGAGCCCCGAACCCGTTTGAGAACGAGCCGCAGCAGCAGGCGCGGGCGGAGCAATCGCATCTGTCACCACAGCAGAAGCAGCAGAAGCAGCAGCAGCAGCAGCAGCCCGGGCAGGTGCACGGGGTTAGCAGCGCAGGGTACAGCCGGCGCGCCAGCGCGGTCACGAGCGCAGCCGCCAGCGCCAGCGTCAGCGGCAGCGGTGCGGAGGGCGACGGCCGTGCCAGCACGAGCACGCATGGATCCCACCTTGACATCACTCTGCACCCGCAACTAGCTCTGCCCGCACCTCGCCCGGCGCTGATGGCACCACCCGATGCAGGGAACAGCGCTGCTGCGTTAACTGCTGAATGGTACCCATTCACCGGTGCAACCAACGAGCCGATCGGTGAGGGCCATGCACATGCAAATGCGTCGCCGGGTTCCATGA
The DNA here is from genome assembly GCA_001662385.1 of Chlamydomonas asymmetrica. Classification (NCBI taxonomy): domain Eukaryota; kingdom Viridiplantae; phylum Chlorophyta; class Chlorophyceae; order Chlamydomonadales; family Chlamydomonadaceae; genus Chlamydomonas; species Chlamydomonas asymmetrica. Next base: position 34,795 of record BDDA01000449.1, on the reverse strand, counting down.
TGCATGCGGCACGGCCCACCGGTAGCTCACAGCCCGCCATGCGGCACTTGGAAATGGAAGCGGGGCCCGACCTCTGGCCTGCGGCTGCTGCGGACGGGATGCATGCGGCAGCACCAACACAGCACCCAGTACACCCTGTCCAGAACGGCACCCACCCGCTTCGCCCCAATGGCGGCAGCATGCCGGCTGGGACCACGCCCACCGTCGAAGGCAGCGCTCGCGCAGGCGACGTTGCCACGCTGGGGAGCTTGCTGTACGCGCCCGCAGGAGCGCTGACAGGAACCTCGCATGGCTCCACCGCTGCATCTGCATCTTCCCCGCTGGTGCATGCGGAGCCGGGCTCAGCAGCGCCCTCCTGGCATGGCAGCGCCGTCAGTGGTACCCGCTCCCTCGCTTCGCCTCCCGGCAGTGCAGGAGGCAGCCAGGCGGGCGGTGCGGCTGCAGGCTTTGGATCTGCACCTGGCGCCAGCCGGCCTCGTAGGCAGACCGCGGATGGGTTCTCGCCTTCCTCCCCGTCGTTCCCACATGCCAGTATGACGCATGCCGGGCAGCACCAGCAGCAGCAGCATCAGCCAGGTCCGCAGCAGCAGCACCACCAGTGGACTGTGTCGAACCCGGGCATGATGGGGCGGGGCAGCCGCGGGTCACCTTTGTCAGGTGGACGCAGTGGCGTCTCAGCCTCGGGGCAGCAGCACCCCCCGCACGGTCACCCTCACCACCCAAACCACCACCAGCTGCCGCTGCATGTGCCGCAGTGGCAAGCGCACCATGTGGCGTTTGCGGGGGTGCCGACGGCGCAGCAGCGTCAGCACCACCAGCACCACCTGCACGCGGCATCCGCTGCAGCGCCGAGCGCGCACCACCAGCTGCCTCCTGAAGGCACTGGTGAGGTGTCCTCGGCCCCCACAGCTCACACTGACAGCTCCGTTGGCCAAGCCAACATCGTGGACTGGCCTACCACCGGGCCCGGCGCTGCTGCACCCGGCCAATCGGGCACTGGCGATCATATCGATGCACGTGTTGCTGTTGCTGATGCCGCTCCGGCTGGCCCCATGGCGCCGTCACCGGCAGGCGCCTGACTGGTTTTCCGCGTTTGGCAGCGCCGCGTGTCTGCGTGAGCCTGGCGGGGGCGGGGACAGCGGTGCCTCTCACCTCTCACAGCCCGGCTTCCAGCATGGCGCTCGGAGCTGCGCCTGGGGCGTCCTGTCTCAGCTCGACGAGCAAGGTTGACCAGCATGGAGGTGCGAGCAGCCAGCCGTCAGTGCAGATGTGAAGCGCATGCTCAGTGCGCAAGGTCCACACCTGACGGACTGACTGCACCACTTGTGCAAATCGAAATGTGCACGGGTGCGTTGCTGCGGTGGTACAAGGTCTGATTACAGGGACGATGAATGCTCTGGTGCACGCTTGGTGCACACTGAAGAGGACTGAAGGGACTGAAGGGATGCATGCGAATGAATGCACAAATGTGTTGTATGCCAGCTGGCAGCAGATGTGCAGCAGCAACAGGTGTTGATTGTTTCATACGGCAGGTTGCAAGGTTTGTCAAAGCAGCACGGTAGTAGCAGCAGCAGCAGCAGCAGCAATGTGTTCCGCAGCATTAGGGGCTGTGAAGGGAGGGAGGATGGTGGGCAGACGTGTGCATTATGCGTCTTGAGCAATGCACTTCAGATATTGAAACAGACAGCCCATGCTGGTTTGCATGCAGTTTGCATGTGGGCATACTGGGCGCAGAGGCAGGAGCATTACCACTGGAGTAATATGCGTGTGCGTGCCATCGACCTCCGTGCATGCAAGTGTGTGTCGCATTTTCACGTTCCTGGTGTTGAATTATAGCGTGCAATGACTTTTTGTGTGGCAGTCGCTTGTGCGTTTGCATTCATAGGGTTTTACCGCAGGTGCCGTTCACTTTTGCGTCTCCTTTCCTGATGCCAGCCCGCACGATACATTGCATGACCCGGCTAGGGCTGCAGCACGGCAATGCATCCCCCTTGCCCCCCGTCCAAAACCCGCATCCCCCTACGTGCCACCTCTGCTCTTCTTACCTGGGTACCACAGGGATTGGCAGTGGGCATGGGTGCATTGCATCCCATGTCCCCGTACGCCTGCTTAGTTGCGGTCCAGTTGGGTATGTCCTCAAGCAGGGGTTGGAGCCCGCTGTTCTGCAGCGGGGGTTGGGTGCATCAGCGCTGTCTACGGATCGTGTGCACTTGTGGTGCCCCCTGGGATGCTGTGCGTGTGACACAATGTCATGACGCGGTGCCCACACCCGGCTGCCGCCGCCACTCTAGGGCCTCTCAGAAGCACATGCTCGATACAGGCAGGTGCATCCGTTGTCTCATATTGTGTTGTTGTTTGCTTTGGGTTGGGCCCAACGCATGACCGGCTCCACGCCTTGTTAAGGAGGGGCCGCGCGGCACGACAGCTGTCCGCCACTTTGCGTGTCCGTGCAGGCTGATGCAGGCAGGCAGGTCATGCAAAATGGGGGCGCGGCATGCTATGGCTGTACTTGGACGGTATCAATGCCCAGGTTGCTATTCGCATATCACAGACCTTTAACGGACAAACAAGCAGCGGAACGGGAACGCTGCAAACCTCCCATCGCATTTGCTACTCGTGCAGCTGCGCATTGTCCTTCCTGCGCGATTTGCCCGTGTCGTTTGCAGCCCTATTTTGCGCCATGTAGCATTGCCCTGATGCCTCTGTGTCTGTCTCAGTGTCTGTCTCACGCATCGCCGCTCGTTACCGAGCTGTCACTGCAGGTTCAGATGCTGTGCGCCGCTCATAACGTACACGATCAGCAAATGCATGGAACTTGCCCCCAACACCCATGCATGCGCGAAGCCTCCGACGGTGTCTCGTCGAGGATGTCATGGACACATTTGCCGCCCAGGGTCAGAGTTTGCACTCAGGAGCGCCATAGCAACCTGCCAACACCCGTTTCAAAGTTGCGCCAAGCAGCAACTCAAACGATGCGAGGCTACACGCATGCCCTGACCTACTGTTTGCAGTTTTTGTCGCAGTCATTTTGTGCATAGTTTCTTGTCTTCTGTTACCATAGCATACCCTTTTCACGCATGCGTCAAATGACTACACGACCCCTTTTACATTTGCACGCTTTCCGCATTTGGTTTCCCCGCTATTCGAGGTCCCAATGTCCCCTCCCCAGACTGAATAAGTCGCTGCTGCAAGCTGCACAGCTGCGCGTGCTGCGACAGCAACTTTGTCGGGAGGCTCTCGACGGGGTGATGATATGGTACGAGCAGGGACATTTAAACGTGCGACTATGTACAGCGCAGTGCACCGGGCGTATTCCATATACGGTAGCTACAGGGGTTTCTATGCCTGCAGGTGTTGTGCGGGCTTCACAGTCCACACTGTAATGCACTGCACCTGCTTCGGGTGTGGCGTGTGCATGGAGCATGGATGCCCCACTCCCGTTGCTGTATCCATGCCTAGCATACTTTTCCTGCACCTCTCCTGCCTGCACGTGCGATGCGACGGCCGGACCCCTATCACCCATCCATGCTGTGAGTCCACTCCACGGCTGCGCAGCCTGCCCAAGCGTTCCTTCCTTCCAAAACCATACGCAGCAATGCTTGCAACGAACGTGCAAGCATTGCGCATCGCTGCGCATGAACATTGCTGGTCAATTTTATGTGATATGCTCAGACGCACCTTGATCCACAGCAGCTCTGGCAGGCAGGCCGAATGTCAGCCCTTTCGCGCATCCTTTGTGTGCGACTGTGCGTACTACCTTTGCCGCTCGTCGCTTCATGCGTGCGCGAGCGCCTTGCTGCTAGGCCTCCTATGAGCAAGCACATGGGAGGGGCCGTGCATGCTAGTTGGTCTGTACGCATGTGGGGCCTGACCACCGAGTATTGTGGCCCGTTCCCATCACTCCAGCAGTATTGATGACTGATACTTGCAAATGGTCGTGTTTGGCGGCACAAGATCGACAGGCCAACTCAACGCCGCCTGGGCCTTGCACGGCTGCCTGATGTGAGCGGCAGCCGTCTTGTCACGTAGTGGTGGGCAAAACCGGGGGAGGGGTGCGCATTACGGTAATTCCAGACAGGTGTGGATGATGTTATTGCAACACACAGTCGGGTGCGAATTTTGTGTCTCACAATTCCATGCCCTTGTTTATGGCCGCGGCGCGTTGGCAACTTGCCCCGTATACCACATGTCAGGCGTGATGCTGCCACAGCGCTTGGGCTGCAGGGCACTATTCCGTTATGGCATTGACGGTCAATAATGGGTCACACATGTTGCTGGGGCCCACCTGTGCTGCATGGTGTCTGCCTTGGTTGCACTGCCTTGCATTGCCCCATGCAGTGGGTCGCATTTCTGTAACGTGCAAAACACGTACTGCATGAACGCGCATGCGTTGGATGATCCACCAAAGCCTGGCCTTGTTCACAAATCCGTGTCCTTTGGTTCGTAGCATATGCTTAGTGCATGCATGGCCCTGGCGCCGTGAATTCAAATCCGCCTTGCTGTTTGCTGGCAGGAACCTGGCAGGAGTTGTGGAATACGCGCCCTCACAACAATTCAACCCCAGTACTGCAGCGTGCACTTGCGCGGAGCGAGTGCAGGCTGTCGCCGTACGTAGGAAAACGGCCCACATGCCTTATCATTGCACCACATGCAGCACCAGAACCGCATACAGCGGGCTTGGATGGGGCCTGCTTATGGGGCATGACTGTGCTTTGGCTGTCATGGCTGTTGGAGCCAGGTGCAGGGCGGTCTCCGCCATTGATATCGCTCCTTCGTCTGAGCAGCCGTGATGAGTCAGGACTGGCTGCATAGTGCTTGACCGCCTACGTAACTACCTCACGGACAGCTGTGGTGCCCATGTTCATGGCCTGATTCGTTGTCATGCCTCCGGAGTGCGGCACTGCTAGAGTATGCCGACATGGATCACGTGCATTGTATGCACTCATGATGCCTGCTGCCTTACTGTGTTGTGCATGAGTGCAGTTCCCACTGGGCCCCAGCCCTGACCATGTAATCCAATCAATCAATCAATTGAACGATCACTGTTGCACTCATCATAACGACTGGTCTACTAGTCTATTCAGTAAGCGCCTGCAACACCCAAGGGTACACACACACGCTGCTTGTGTTTACACCACGCACACACATACACACAGTGAATACCGTTCACAGTCGGTACCGCGTTGTGCTGGCTTCAAAGCCTTCCACGATTCACAGAGCTCAGCGATGTAGCATGTGCTGCAACATATAGTGGGGACGTAGCACAGGGTTTTCAAGGCGTCTGGACCGCACCTTTCTGCAGGCTGTTGCATCATTCTCGACCCTTGCGCCTCGTGTGAGCTGAGAATATCATGGCCGAGTTTGCTCTGCGCACCCGTGAGCTGGAACATAAAGTAGCAGAGCTTCAGATACAGCTGCAGGGCAAGGATGCTGAAATTGTTTCGCTCCGGGAGCTCGCAGCAGCGGCGAGCGACTCAGCCAGTCAAGACTTGCAGGCGGGGAAGATTATAGAGCTGTCAAAGAAGGTATGGCGATACGTTTCTGTGAACAGCTGTAACAAAGCACACCTGGAAGCCTGTACAGCTACACACACTGCTGCCCTTTTTCTGCTGACGTTTGTTCTTGGAGTTTTTGTTCAGGTCCGAATGCTCAACCTAGCACTGGAGAAAGAAAAGCAAAAGGTTGCAAGGATGCAAAGTGAAGGAGCAGGAGGCGCACCTGCCTCGCCAGCGTTGCACCCAGAGGCAAGGAGTTCATGCTCAGGACTTGTGATTGACCCTGCAGCCATTTTCCCGCTGCGACGACCGTGACCTCAAGCTCTTGTATTCATGCTTATGTTTTATCTTCAGGCTATTGAGGACATAGCGCGCTCCATGGTGGAGCAGGCCGGGGAAGCTGCGGAAGCAGCACAGCGAGAGGCCGCGCAGTGGAAAGACCGTGTCCAGCAAACGACCAATAAAATGGCTCAATTGGAGCAAAAGGTGACCCCTACCGCTTGCCCCAACGCTTGCCTGCTGCACGGACAGCAGTGCTGCCTTGTGGGTTGGGTCCTCGTGCCCCTCGCGTATACTGCACCCTAACCAGCAGCACCTGTTGCAACCACAGGCATTCAACCTTGAAATAGAGAACAAGAGGCTTCAACGCGCGCTGATACGAGAAGTTGGAGAGGACATGCCCCTGGCCAAAATCTTGGAGGAAGGCAGCAACTGGAAGGGGCGTCGGGAGCAACTGATCGCGCTGAAAGACCAGGCAAGGCAAGGGGGACTTGACCTGAACCTGGCGCAGGCACACAACTCGCCGTGGCACAGCGGCTTTGGCGATACATGCACACATATGATGTGCATGCACACCCTTGCGCTCCCACGCACCTTGCATTGTTGTTGACTCACCATGCAGCCCTTCACCTCGCTCAGCGTGCTGTCACGCCCATTCGCTTCCGCAATTTGGAAGTGCGATAACAAGGTGTCTCCTGCCACCTTCCTCCTCAACGTGCACCATGCATACGCGCATGCAAATGCATGTCAAGGTTATGCTGCTTCATGCTGGTATGCAAGAATCGGAGGTTGCACAACCAAAAAGCAAGCATGCCAAGCTGGTGCGTTCAAATGTTGTACCCGTCACTTGAACCTGAAGAGCCGAGGTTGGCTGGACCTGAAAGCCACCCTGCATCATTGCTGGTATGCGTATGTGCATACGTTTTGTGCACGCTCAGGTCAAGCAGCTCAAGGCGGCAGCAGGCCAACCGGCGCCCGAGACCAAAGCGGACGTCGCCAACCGGGCGGTCATCAGCCGCATCACCAAGGACAAGGCGGCCGAGGCGGACCGAGTGGGCGCTGAGCTGGCGGCCGCACGCGCTGAGCTGGACGCCCTGAGGCTCAAGCACGATGGCGCGGTGTCACGGCGCAAGGTCCTGGAGGTGCGCACGAGCCCTCCGGCCTTGATGGGGTGCACGCAGGGATTCGGCCAAGGTTTTGGGCGCATACAGCGCACGCGCAGCCCATGCCTGCTACTGCGCGAGTTAGTCCTGGTGCGCAACATCCACTCTGACCAGTCATGGCGTCCCCGTGTGTGGTGTGATGTGATGCGCAGGCCGAGCTGTCTGGCCTCAAGGCGAAGCTGCAGGTGCTGCTGGACAAGACGCAGACGGACGACAAGCTCATCGCAGCGCTGCGGGGGGAGCTGGCGCACACCAGGCAGCAGCAGCAGCAGCAGCAGCAGCAGGGGGGGCCAGGAGGCGGCAGCAGCAGCAAAGGTGGGCATGCGCTTGAGCGCCAACACCCAGTATTGAACGTGCACCACAGTTGTATGTACCGTACGGCCGGCATATCAAATATGCCAATGGCAGTTGCAGATGGCAGTGGCATGCGTCGAGTAGGACTGCAGCACCGCGGCGGCTTGCCCCTGCGGCCCTGCAGCCATAGCTTCATGCCTACGGCTTCAAGCATCGTGCATTGTCCCGGTGTTGGGCGCGCGGCATGCAAACCGTGAGGGGTGCAGTAATGCTCGTTGGCAGGCGTTTGTCACTGCTTGCGTCTTTAGTCGTGGCAACAGCCAGTGCCGTCCGTTTTCGTGGGCACGACGTCAGTCACCACGGCGCCATTGCGTTTGACAGCAGCACATGCACTCCCTCTGTTGGCATGCACCAACGTGTGGTGTACCACTGCACCAAAAATCGTGCTTGCGTGCCGTCTGCCCTCACTGCGCAGGCGCCAGTGACTCAGGGCGTGCGCTCCAACACCAGCAGCAATCTGGGTGAGCAGAGCTTTGGTCTGCCCGCTGATAAGCGGCTGTGGTACTTGACAGTGGGCCGGGAGCCTTTTAGCAGAAAGGCACACGATGCTTCCAGCTGGAGACCGACAGCAGGCCACTAAGCCAGTGACAAAGGTCAAGGGAACGTCATGCAGAGTGTCTTAGAGAGTTGACCCTCTGCATGCTCAGTAACTGGCTCAGTATGCATGTCCGAATGTTATATGGTGAACGATGATGGCACCTGCTCGCATGCCTGTTGCTCAACGTGGCTTGGCAGTCCGGACAGGGTTCTGATTGCTTCATGCTTTTGCCCCCCCGCCCCCTCCCTGCCTATCTACACCACCTGCGGATGAACATGATGTGACAATGTGCAGCGGCCGTGCATCGCCCAGCGGGCGGTCTCAAGATGACGAGCTCTGGCAAGTAAGACACACACTTACAGGCTGCATGTGCACATACGTACGTGATGATTGGCTTCACATCCGATGGCCTGCCAGGTGCTCAGTGGTTGATTGGTCGGTCATGCCATCCGCAGTGCATTCACGTAATCACGTGTGGCCGCATGTCGCGCCTGTGGGTTTCCGTGGGCCACCTCAAACCACTGTCATGCATATGTGCATCGGTTGCTTTGTGCTGCAGAGATGTCACCATGCATGCTGGTGCCCCTGTACTGCCATCCTTCAGTACTACATCCTTCAGTACTACATCCTTCAGTACATCCTTCAGTACATCCTTCAGTACTACATCCTTCAGTACTGCAAGATGCCGCCCAGGGTGGGGCCATTCCTCCCATGCTGTGCGTATGCTTTGTTCCCCATGCATCACAGTAGACACAACATGCATTAGCGTTTTCACGGGGGGCCATCGCAAGCACATGCGTGTGCATGTATGTGTGTGTTCACTACACCATGTATGTGCGTCTGGCTGCATGGCCGCCTGGTGCCTGCAGGAGCTTGGGCAGCTGCGGCGGCGCTGCGTAGATCAAGAGGCTGCGATCAACCGCCAGGAGCAGATCATACTGGCGCTACAGCAGCAGCAGCGCAGCGCGCTCAGCACAGCAGCGTCCTCGCCACGCCTAGGCTCGGCGGCAGGGGCTAACGGCGCCGCGCTGGATGCCGCATACGAGCAGCAGATGAGGCTTTTAGAGGTGAGCTTATGGGACCGCACAGCAGCAAGACCCACCAAATCAAAGCTTTCCACGCTACTCCACAAAATGGTTACCTAGATTGCGCACTCAGGGGCTTTGGGCCGGCCGCTTGTCGGGTGTGCGTGTGTGTGCGTGCGTGTGTTGGATGGTTGTGTTGGTTTGGGGTTCCTGGGAAACACTTTGAACTTACTACGATAGGCCAATGCCAGGTTGCCACTGTGATACATTGCCAGTTTCGGCGCATGAGTTGTGAGTGATGCAGTTCAGCTGCCCGGTCCGTTTTAGTAGGCTTGGAGGGTTGCGGGTGCTGCCAGCCTGTAGGTGTCTGTAGTGTCCGCCTGGGCTGCTGTGTGTGCCATGGGAGCGTTGTCCATGTGGTGTGCTGAGCTGCACGAAGCTGAAACGGACAACCCAGCCCGGCATGCGGAAGCAGTGCAAATGCTGACAATCGTATGTGTGCGTCTGTGCGAGAAGCCGAGAATGTACGTGAGTGAGCATCTGTGCAAATGATGTTGGTGCGAGTGACAGCCTGTACGATGCCAACATGTTTGCTTCTGTTTCATGTTTTCGTCCCCATGTGGCAGGTGGAGAACTCACGAATGAGTGAGCTGGTGGGCCTCCTGCAGGCTAAGCTAGAGCGAGCGGGGCTGCAATGAGCCACGAGGACGCGGCGAGCTGCCGTGCCGGACTTAACACACGCATGCGGAACCAACACGGGCTGGTTGGGGGAAGAGCCTGCACGCTTGAATGCATTTTGAGCCGCCCCTTCGCCCTCACCATGTTGTGTTTGTGTCGTTACAATGATGTAATAAGGTTACGTTACATCAGGAGCATGTCGGCTGAACGGCCCCCGGTCCACAGGGTGTTTGATGTGCCAGAGCGGCATCAACACACCATTCATGACGAAGCAGGCAGGCGGGAGAGGGCGGTGCCTCACGCAGGCACACATTGCAAGTGATGTCACTGATGTGTGATCCACGAGGGATCATAGCCGCACTGAGGCCAAGCGCAAGGAGCTCAAGGAGGAAGGACGCCAGCGCGCTTCGCTGCCCCATGCACACCGTCACATGCCATCATGTCGCGGCCTTGACTCATTCAGGCCTACCATGAGCCAATCCATAGTGCCGCACACATCAGGGTCGCACAAACAAAGCCAGCACCCACCCACCACTACTTCCTTCCCAAAACAGCCCGCATGACCGAGCCATACGTGCACCATAACTACAACTCGCCGTCAAGTCGACTAGTCCATCAACAACCGCAACGTCCGCAGGAACCGACTCAGATCGCCAGCTGACCCATCCTGTTGCATCCTGTTGGCGCTGTTTCCTTCACCTCATCGTCTGTTACAAGAGTCTGTTACAATCTATACGGAGCACAGCTTTACAACCTCATTCTCATCGCCAGTCCTAGCGCAGCAGGATCGCGTCTACTGTGTCCTGCTCGCAATTGTCGTCTTCTGTGCTTACTGGCTTGCCAGTGTTTGACGCTGACGCTGGCAGCAGCGCGGCAGCGTTCTGGTACATGACGGCACCAGCACTGCCCTGCAGCGACGCGCTCCAGCCGTCCGCAAGCTGCCTGTCACGCAGGAAGGCGTCAGAGGTGTGGATGGATGCGGCTCGTCCTTTGTGGCTGCTGGCAACTGCAGCGCCATCATGCATGTACGCGGAACCGGTTGTGGCGCCCATCAGGGTTGCCTGCAAAAATCACACACACAAAAGAGGCTTTGGTTGAGGTGCAGATTGAGTGTTTATTATCCACGTTTGTGAAGGCGGACACTGCTACGTGACTGCAGGCAGCGCTCGTTGGAGCCAGTGCAGGAATCGCGCCCGCTGCCCTCAGGCGCCCTTGCTACCAGCATCATGTTTGGGGCGGTTTGAACCAAGTCACACACAGTGCGTTGCTTGCAGTGCATGCGCTGCTAGTCCGTGTGCTGACCTCGTCCACCAGTTATGCAACTGACTTTGTACGTGTAAAACGCAAACAACCGAACAGTCTAGGGGAAGAATGAAGTTGGCAGGCAGCCCTGTTGCTGTCTGCTGGTTGTCTGTTCGGCCCGTTCCTCCCTTCCCCGGCTGACACCTTTCCCCTTGCGTCCATGGCGTTTCCCCGCCTCACCTGGCGCCCGATCGGCATGACGCTTGCAGGAAGGCTCGATTGTGTGCTGCTGCGTTGCGATTCCAAGCCTGAGGCGTCAGCCATCAGTGCACCATCATCCTCCATTATGTCCGTGCCATCTCGCGACGACATGCTGTTGCCGTCAGCCCCCGGCATGTGCAGGCGTGGCGGCGCGCTGGGCGCAGCATGCTGTTGCTGCTGCTGGAACGTGTCCTCCTGCACCTGCTGTGAGCTGAGTTGGGATGGTTCACATCCCACAGGCACCGCTGCAGCTGTGGCCCCCTGCAGTGCTGGTGGCGTCACATCAGCACCACCTGCACCAGGAGTGCCGGTGAGTAGCGGCAGCAGATCGCTGTCTGTTGCCGGCCCATTCACTCCCTGCAGGATCTGCAGGACCCTGAGCGTCAGGGAGCCGCCACTGGCACAGCCAGGCGATGATGGCCCTGCTGCTGCTGGCGTAGGCATGGGCACTGGTGGTGATGGTACTACTGAGCACATTGCCTGTCTGGCATTGTTGGGTGCAGCAGGGGTTGTGGATGCAGCGGGCAACACGCCCTGAACAGGCTGCATGTGCTGCAAAGGAGGGGCAGCGTGCGAGGGCCCAGCATTTTCCTGCACGATGCTGGCCCGGCCGTTGGCAAGTGTGCCGCTGTGCTGCACATCATCATCATCCTCACAGGTACGGGCCAACACGGTAGGAGCGAGGTTGCTGGTGGAGTCACAATGCGCCTCGCTCTGCATGACGATGGCGCTGCCCCTGTCGCTGCTGTCGCTTGCAGGAGCGGGAGGCGGCCGCAGCAGCGTGCTGTTGCTGCTGAGTGGCTGGTGCTCTTCAGACCTGTTGCCTTGCGTGCCCAGAGCCGAGTATCGCCTCGCTTGAGCCGCCACATCCACGACTTGGATCCCACCGATAACGACCACGCTCTCACGCGGCACGCTTGAGCGAACGTAGGGGCTGTCGCTCGGCGTGGCAGCACCGGAGGCAATGTTGCCAGAGGGGTTGCTGAGCGCAGAATGGCGCTTGGCTTGAGCCGCGATGTCCACTACCTCAATTTCAGCGGGCACTGTGGCTGCGCCTGTCGGCGGCAGGCAGACGGGCGTAGCGCCAAGCGCAGAGTGCCGCTTGGCCTGAGCTGCGATGTCCACAATTTCACACCCGTTGGCTGACTCATCCAGGGCTGCTTGCTGCTGGTTGTCCGCAGCGGCACTGAGTGCAGAGTGCCGCTTGGCCTGAACCGCTATGTCCACAACGTCGACAATCTCTATCTGTACGTCATTGGCGGCTGCAGCTGTTGCGCCATGTTGCTGGCCGTTGCCGACCGCATCCTCACCTGCAGCTGATGCATTCAATTGTGGCTCGTCAGCACCAAGGGCTGTGCTGCCATCCATGCTGCTGTGATTGCGACCGCCGCCGTCGTCATGATCGCCCGTCGGCACGTCCCCATACGCAGCTGGATTGAACGGCAGAGAAGGCAGCAAGGAGGCTGCAGCAGCGACCGAGCTGCGAGCCGCTCTTGACGCCGGTTGCGCTGCGGCCGCTTTGCCCCCTGCAAAATCCTGAAAGCTCACATGCACAGCTGCGGATGGCGACCCCGGTGCCTGGATAAGGCGGCTGCCTGGATTGCCTGCTAGCCCACCGTAGCCCCCGGGCTGGGCTTCGTTGTGAGCGCTGACCGTTGACCCAAACGCCTGCTGGCTTGAAGCAGGCGAAGAGTCTTTGTCCCCCAGTGCCGCGTAGCTCTGCCCTGCTGACTGGGCAACTGCCTTTCCCTTGTTGTTGTGTCGGCCTTGCTTGCGCTCCTTTTCATACTGTGCGCGTGAAAAGGAGCGATAAGAGGCAATCAAGGCCCACACAAGGCTAATCAGCAGCACACCGAAGCTCACTCCAACGCCGATTGCTACTTTCTGGTCGTAAGAGAGGCCGCTTGGAGGGCTGCTGGGCTGCGCTGCGATGGTGAAGGGGGGCAGGGCAGGGTGCGGCGGAGGTGGGGGAGGCGGGGGCGCCGCTGGCAGTGGCAGCTCCTGCAGAATGGTGGGGACCTGCGCGTGCAAGTGCGGGTACGTGTGTCAGTAGGAAGCGTAAGGGCGCTAACTGAAGCCAAGTAGTGGACTATACACTGTTGCGTCTGCACAGGATGCATGAGTGCATGACACGGTTGCGCCCCAAACTCATCATGGGCCAGTTAAGGTATAGCAATGGCGCGTCTCACCACGGCTAAGAAGCCGCCAGCCAGCTGGCTCACACTCAAGCCGGACAAGCCAAGGAACGAAACCAGCGGCTCCAGGTGTATGGTGCCGGTTGCCAGAGCGGCGCCAAGCGCGGCCAGTTGCGCTGGGGACCGCAAGGCAACCTGCAGGACAACCTGCGCGTGTGCAAAGCAGGAGGCACAGGCTCAGGTCGGTGCAGCAGCCTTCATTAGGTCTTCCTTGCTTATTAGCAGCTTGCTGCTATACGCCGGTGGCACGTGTGTCAATCTGACATGTCTAGGCGTAAGGGGCCCACTGAACCAATTGTGGGTTGCTGCATTGTGGATTACCGTGTTTGAATTGGCTGATTTGTTGATCTTGACGTTCCGTGGCCTTGCAGGGCAGTGCTGTGGATGAGCATGCTTGGTCAAATGCAACATTCGCAACTGATCGACTTGCAGTATGTGCAGCGCTGCGGTGACGCACCTGAGTACCAACAGCGCCCGGGCGGAAGGCCGCCAGGGCCCTGAGCCTCAGCAGCGAAAGGCTGATTGGCGAGATGAGCTGCGGCGCCAGCAAGCCACCCAGCGCTGCCGCAAGCGCAGACTTCATCAGCGCCAGCAGCTGACCGGTGACGGCGTACACGTCCGGGATCGTTGCGTTGACCGTCAATGTCAGCTGCAGGCAATTGCATGACACCAGAATCAAGCATCGGCCCGCTGAGAGGCTGCTGTGTAGGTACTGAGTGTAATGGTATTGAGTGTGCACCAATCCCAACATGGCATGTTCGCACTTTTCTGGTAGTTGCGTTGGGCGAATTACTGTGCCATGCGTACGGTAAGCGTACGGGAGTTGCATCAGCTCACCTCCTGTACTGCGTAGATGACGTTGGTGGTGGTTGCAGCGCTGCTGATCCCGACGTCCAGGTCAGCTACCAGATCGTAGCTGCAGGCGGGTCCCGCATAGCCTGGCCGACAGAAGCACCTACCGGCAACACACTCCCCGCCCACCGCTGAGCAGCCATCACTGCCGCCGCTTGCCTGGCATGCTCCGAAACCGCTGCTGAAGTTTCCGCTGCCTGAAGGCTGAAGGAGTGGCAAGCCCTGGCTGCCCTGGCCGCACATGTTACCTGGACAAGGGCCCAGACCGCCTGCAGTGTACCGCTCGCCTTGTACCGCAACAGAGAGGTTGAGGGACTGTCCTGCAGGACAGCTCAGCGTCTGTCCCGCAACAAGGATTGAAACGTTGCCAGTGCTAGCAGCACATGTGATAGGCACACAGACCGTGTTTGCATCCATGGTACTCTCAGTTCCAGGGACCGGAAGCGACGGGGGAGGGGCTTGAGAAGGCGGCGATGTTGCCTTCAACACCCAGGGCCGTGTGGCAGGCACGCAACGGGATGATGGGCCGTACTGCCAACCGGATGCAGCTGAACCCGCCAGGTCTGAGGATGACGATATCTGTCCTGCAGGATCCAGCTCGGGTGACATGCAGGTAGGGCTGTTGAGCTCGCGGCTGCGTACTAGGCCACAAGCAGCGCTGCCGCTGCCGCCAGTGGCAGGGTCCGTGTGGCAGGGTCCGTAGCCAAGCCCATCAGCAGTACACCTGTACTGTGAATTACTTCCTGTGAGCATGTGTTGCATGAACAGGACCATTGAACAGTCGCCCCATGCACATGCTTGCATCAGACTCAGACCCCCTCCGAATCCCTCACACGTTCCCCCATACACCCAACATGCAGCGCGGACAGGTGGCAAAGAGCGTGGACGTGGCAAGTTTGCAATGCAGGTGGACTGCAGCTCACCTGAACTGCAGTACAGCTGTTGCAGCGGCTGCTGCTGCATATATTCACTGCAGCTGGTTGTGGGCAAGGCGCAGCCCGCCCCCCTGCCCCACCACCAATACCCCGCGTTTGACGCATTCACGTTGTACCTGCGATACGACCATCAGCAGCAGCAACATCAGTATTTGTGGTTGCTTACGTTCAGCCTAGCAGTCCGGAGCCCCTTACTCCCGCCAGCAGTTCAATCCCCCCGCCCACACTTCATGCTGCAGCCACGCGCACAATCATGGAAAGCCGGTAAGGCTGGTCGACTCACGCACCAGCCAGAGTCCAGAAGCAGGGCCAGCGTCAGGGGGGTGATCTGTGGCGCAGCGCCGGAGGCCGCCAGGACCGCATCCTCGGCTGTGCCTGCGCCGCCGCCGCTACTGGATGTGCTGGCGGCGCCGTCTCCGGCTACGACTGTCAGCGGGAAAGTGAGGAGGTCTCCCTGCTAGCGCAGGAGCATGGAAGCTTGACGAAATCATGCAGGTGACGCTATCGTACATGTGATGTTAGCGGACAAATCGCCTGCTGAAGGAATCGCAATTACGTCTGCTGAATGCGGTGGCATGGCATGCACCACGCGCGCCACACGCTGCTGCATGCCTATGCACAGGCTTGGCGGCGGCTGGCAACGATGATTGTCATCATTTTGTCCCAGTGAAGCTTGAGCACCAATAAACCCAGCAGGCCCCAGCAGACCCCCTGACTGATAAGGCCAGCCGGGATTCGGCTTTCGCACCGGTGCACCACGGATAAAACAACACCGTGTTGTCAGAGCTTACCTGGAATAGCATAGTCTCCCAGCCTACAAACACTGTGCTGACCGCCGCCGCCTCATCACTGCTGACCTCCACCATCTCACCCTCCCCGACGCCGTTGGAGGGATCATCAGCAGCAGCGAACACGAAGCTGCTGTCCCGCTGGGACGATATGAAAGGCTGGCTGCGGCCCAGCAGCGCTGCCTGCACTGCCCCGCCCGTCGCTGCGCTGCCGGTGTTGGTGTTGTTGTTGGTGGTTGAGAACAGGCTCGTTGAGGCCGCCACGCTGGCCTCGGGGACCGCCTGGGAGTTCTCCTGAGGCGCGCCTGGCAGGGTCGAGCAGCCAAAGTGCTGCTGCACGGCCTGCACACAGCCCGTGGATTGTTGCAGCAGTACAATGGAGCGCAACCCGGTTACGCGCATGTGGATAAGAGTTTGGATACACGTTTGCTTGATGTACTTGCCTGCGCGAACTTCGCATGACGTGGCTCCTCTGGACGTTCGTTCATGCGTACGTGCCATTCCCCTGGTACCTCCAACCGCCATGCCTACGAATGCCGCTGATGACTTTTTCTTTCCAACCGGTGCCCTCTCCCAACATTGCCTTTGTGCACGAGGCTGCGCTCCCAGGTGTCCATCGCCGTCCGGGCATGCACTACTGTACCGCTTTGGCACCCGCATCCTCTCCGCCCGGCATCGTTCCCCCCCTGCCCTAGCTGTCCTTGGCTTTGGTGCCTCGGTGCTCATTGTGCAGTCACTATGTACTAGTGTGTGCCACTGACGTGTTCCATGGCTCGTGTTACACGATGATACGTGGCTCTTACATGGCTCTTACCTGCTTGACATTGGCGGTCGTGATGACGCTCATGAACTGACCGTCTGGCGTGTACGTCTCCAATACAGGCCTGTTGCTGGTGGCACTGCCATACACACCCTCAAAATAGCCAATGCGGTACAGTCCGAGACCGTACAGCAGCAGCTCACGGACGATCAGCGCCACGTTCACCGATGCGTCCCTCACCGCCAAAGCCTCTGGACAGATGTTTATGGCGGCCATGACGGGGCGACGCGTTGCAGGATCGTACGCGCAACTGCTCGCCGCCATGCGCGCAGGCGTACTGCAGCCACCGCTGCGACGGCTAGCGGTTGTCCCGGTTCCGGAGCTAGCCGTGACGTACAGGAAGAGGTCGGTGAAGGGGGCGGGTGTGCCTGCCTGGCTGAGGAGGATGTCCGAAGGGCGCGCAACGTGCGCATTATTGATTGTGGCAAGGCCACAGCGTTTCTGAGATGGCTGCGCTGCTGCTGAAAAATCCGGATACCTACGGTACAAGCAGTACAAGCAAGTGTGAAGGTGACCGGGAAGTACACACGCAGAGCACAAGCATCAGCGGCAGAGTTGCGCACGCACATCAGCAATGAACGGATATAGTGTTCAGTGGCGCAGATGCCATGTGGCCCAAGCGAGCTGTTTGTGCAATTCAGCAACCCTGTGGGGCGACGTACCTTTCTTGCTATCCATCAAATGTGGTGTTCATCTACAGCTTTAACGGTGCCACAGCCGCTGGCATCATGTACACACAGGCTGACGCTGTTATTATATGCGGCTGATCAGCCATGGAACATCCGCACACGTGCATACCAAACCTCACATGCGCACGGTCGTGGGTGCCTGAAGCAGGCGGCGGCGTCGGTGCCCTCTTGTCGACGCTGTTGCGCTTGCTGGAGGCTTTGGGGGAGGCCGAGGCAGGGGGCTGGGGAAAGGGGGAAGGGAAGGGCATCCCAGCTGGGACCGCAAGCCCTGGTCCGTCAGTGAGGCACACAGGTCCGTCTGCGGGACGTTGGGAGCGGGTGGCGGTGCGGGCGGCACGGGCGGAGGTGCACGATACGTACGATTCAGGGGCTGGACCAACAAGGGCCTGGTGGGTGTGCTTGTCAGGACCACACTCTGCAGCATGTACAGGGCTGCGTCGACGAGCCTCCGCATGTATTGCGCTTGGCTGGCTGTCAAGCCGGCGAGCTGGTACTCGATTGAGACCGCCAGCGGCGTGTCCTCGGTAAGCAAGTTGCGACGTGCCTGCTCAGCGCAATCGGCACGAAAGAGCACAGCGTGAATAGGCCAGCACTTTTGTATGGCCTGGTCGCTTGGGTTTGCTCACTTCACTGTCTCTGGCGCATAATACATTGTCAAGCGTTTTGGAGGCAAGTGTTAATGAATGGACCTTCACCAGCTCTGACAGGTACAGCGCATTCCATCCACATAAGTTGTTGAACTGCAATCAGGGGTGCTCTACAAAGGTTTGGGTGGTACACAATGCTGCAGTTTGCTGGCTTGGCCTTGCATTGCCATGGGTTCGCCCACTCACCGTCTCCTGCGGCAGAAGAGCTGCGCCGCATCGTGCTTGAGCCAGTACTCCCAAGAAAAGCACTGCCAAGATTTGATGGCCGCCCACTGGGAAGCCGAGCAAGTCCTTTCGTCGTCTTCCCATGGGTGGTGCTTGACTGCTGCAATTGCGAGCGTATCGTTCGTTCACACACCATAGGCCATGATTGCAGAGGCTCACTTGCTGTGCTAGGTACGTGATGGATATGTGTTTTACAAGGTGAAAAGGTGCTAGGGTAGCGTTGGGTGACGTCCACGTGACCATACAACTTCCAGCATGGTGTGCAGTACGCTCACCAGTCAACGTTGCTACCATGCTAAAGTTCAAGCCGAGCACGAAGACCAGGCAAAAGTAAGAAATGGTTGTCCAAAATCAGATACAATGCCTACTCATTCCTTAAGGGTACAGTACATAAAGTCCCACAAGCAGCGTTGCCAAGAGCATTAACGGCGAGGGAAAGGTGCCAACACAACCACTGCAGTCTCCGTTGCCTTCTGAAACTCTTGTGTAGTTGCAGTTGTCGACAATCACAGCGCCTGTCTGATTGTACAGCGTGTCGTTGAAGACGGTTAGGTTTGTCAGCGCATCGCTGCTGGAGAGGCTGGGCAGGGACTGTATTAGCTGAACGTCCACAGCAGTGTCGTTTGGTGCAGCACTGGACATATTGCGCACCGGGCACTCATCCTGCATCAGACACAGCGTCACAGCGCGCTCGTTTGCAGACCCATCAGACAATGTGCTCCCACCGCAAGGCAACAGCTGAGGTGAACGGTGCTCTGATTTATTTGCCTACCTGATATGTTCCGCACCCTGAAGTATCGTTGGGGTAACGCACTCGCATCAGTGGGTATGCGCCCGCGCCAAGCAAAAAGAAGCCACCGAAGAACCCAAAGCCGAGCATCCGCGAGCCTGTGTACTGTCCATAGCTACCAGCATATGGCCGGCCTATTGGTGAAATGATGACAGTCTGGGCTGGTCTACCGCCTGTGCCAGTGCCTGTTTTGCCTCCGGCCGACCCTGCAGCGCTGCCTGCCGAAGCGATGCCACCCTTCGCAAGCGCACCGCGGGCCGTTTGCAAAAGCCACAGAGTCCAAATCAAGCATGACAACCGATGTAGAGCCATTGTAGGTTGCTGAGCAATCAGCTAACAAAAGGGCTTGCGAAATGGGAGCGTGATTGTTCAGTTGCTCAGTGGTCAAACGAATTAACGCCAGGCAGAAACTAGAAGGGGTTCAAAGCAGATATATCCTTATGAACGCAATGAGGAAGAGATGTGCTGTATCACAATATGTCGTGTGCATTGTGGAGTCACTTCGTACCTAGTGGCGTCATACATCATCAGTACGCACTGCTCAACCGAACGTGTGGCCATCATCGCGACCAGCTTGCTGAGTCCAGGTGCAGCAAACAGAGTACAAACCATGAAGTTGTTGCCCAATACGCGTTGGATAAATGACATCTATCAAAGAGCTGCCCTTCCCGGCACTGACCGGCGAAGATTTTGGTGGGAATGGTTACGCTTGCTTGCCAACTACCTTGCGCACCTTCTGATACGCGCCCCTGAGCATCAAGCGCTGAACAGGTCCCGACCCCAGCGCACACAGGGGTGCTGAAACGGTAACAGTGTGCCCCTATCACATACCTCAGTGTTGCCAGCCTTCCGACTCTCCCATCGGCAATACCGTACGACGTGTGCACATACCAGGTTTTGTTGCCTGGTTCTGCATGCGGTGGTACAAGGGTCCCTTGCATGAGAGTTCTGATTCGAGGACTACAGCTGCTGCAGATCAAGTCAATGGTATGGGCTTTAAGGTTTGATGTTTGCCTGGTTGAGCAATACTCATGTCGGTGAAGTGAGCGGAGCAAACCCTAGTTGTTTCTGCCTAGAAATAGCCTGCTGTAGCACGCACGCATCGCGATCGCTGCATCGCGTTTCACCGCAGGACCTGGCAACAGCGTAGAGAAGGCACAGATCACACAATTTCACTGCAGCCCAAGATAGCTCTCAAGGACAGTGATTCTGGACGATTAGCGCCCCTGCCGGGTGCCACTAGCAGGAAATCGTAAGCGCTGTGCTGAGAGCCGAGCCCATACAGCTGCGATCCCTTTCATCATCAGCAGCAAGCCAAGCACAGTGGGGTGGGATGGGTTGTGTAATATTTACTAACCATGCAACACGGGCAAAACCATCACCCGCGATGGCAACCTGCATGTTACCTGCAGGCCGCCCGTGCGCACACCGTCCACCCTGAACGCGCCACGGGCTGCGCCACAGGTGCAGCGCATGCAATGTGCTGCATGCCCTCGCTGTGTAATGAATGCTGCAGCCAGTACCGTATGTACGCCTCAGTGTGGCGAGTGGGTCCATCCACCGACCTGCAGGCGTGAAAAGGACACTAGGTACACCGACTGACTCACAGCCATGATGGTTGGGTGCGACCGTGCGGGAGTTGCGTGCCAAGCACCTCAGAGAAGCACAAGCAAGGGTACGCCCCGGCTTCACTCAGCCGATTATTGGCACACAACTTAGCAAAGCGTGGGTAGGTAGGTGCTTCACAGCACGTGGCAACTCTTGCAGTAAGCTTGTGCAGCATGGCCGGCACGAGTCCACCCGCTCAGCATGTGGAGTAATGCAGGATGCCAGCGCCCAGCGGTATGACCTGATGCATGCACCCACAGTGTGGAAATGTGCTGTGAATCAATCTCATGCTGAATGCGTTAAGCTTCGCCTCCTGACGCATGCATGCGTGTATTGCGTGTGGGCCAGCCTGCAATGCACGCTCATACAACTCATGCACAAGATGTGTGACGTGGTGCTCACCCATCGAATTTGCAACGCTTCACTCACTTCAGTGCTCTGGATCATGACGGATGGAGCGGTACACTGGCAGGGGCCAACTGTAGCCCTACCAGCCCCCCTGAGCATGATGTGAAAGGTGCCTTGAAGAGGGGCCTGTTGGGGTATGTTGGTTACAGCGGCTGTCAAGGCCGTCCAAGCTGAGGGAACAGCCCTTGCAACAGGACAGTCACTGAAGTTCTGCGACGGATGCCGCATGTTGTTGCGGTATGGCAGTGGCAGGAAACGTCGCAATCGCCAGCTGCTGCAAGGCACTGTGTTCTGGTTTAGCGACACAGCTGTTCTTTCAGCATTTTGTGTGCCGTGTGTCACAGCCAGGCGGGTGCATGGCTGCATGCACTGCGATGGCACGGGCACAAGCGTTGAAAAGTCCGGCACACTCTGGCTGTGGTTTGGGTTGTACGCCTAAGCAGGTTCACACCAGGTCCGTGCGAGAGACCAACCAGGTCGATAGCACCTCCTGAATGACGAGGTTCTTGGCTATACTAAGGTCCAGTACTTGTCTGTACTGCTTGAGGGGGGTGCCCTAGAGTGCAAAGTGCACGCCGCAGTACTGCGGACACCAGCCCACCTAGCCCAACAAGCTGCATGCATACAAGCAGCCCAAGCCAGCCCATATTGCATACAGCCTCCTGGTTAAATGGCTGATTGTCAAGCTTTACTTGCTGAGTTTCCCGCTGGGATTCTGGGACTCTGGGTGGTGTGCACACTTGGGCTGGCGTCATGCGCACGTCACGTTGCCAGTCTGGAACAAACAGATAGAAGATTGCACAGCCCCCAGCACTCAGCAGGTGGGCAGCTGCGCATGCCACGGCTGGGTAAGCAGGTGCGATTATGTGCTTGGATGCAAGGCGCCCACAGCAGTCACTGAGACCTGGCCTGGGCTGAGCTTGACCGGACCACGGAGCTGAACGGGTGCCTGTGGTGCAGTAGTGCGAGCCGGAAGCTATTGGAAGCTCAGCGGCACACCATAGGAAGCCCATTGGAAGCTGCTTGGAGGCTTGCAGCCGATGACTCAGTCATGATGCCCGCTGCCTCTGTAGATACAATTGCTCTCGTCGGTACGGTAGCTGCGCTGCGGTGTACCATGCTGCCATCGACACCGGGACGGGTTGACTTTGAACTTGCGTCCATGCACCGACTGTGTGCGGAGGAGTATTTCAGTCAGGTGCAATCCACCGAACACAACGCTCCTGTGCGTGTGCATGCATTCGCATGCTCAAGCCACACATGCAAGCTGCACAGACAGGCGATCCCCTGTGCCAGGCGCGGCAGGGTGCCAGGTGGAAGTGCAGGCTGCTGGTTAGTTGGTCAAGATGCAGGCAGCTGAGTGCATTATGGCATTATGCGTTATTACCTGCCGACATAGCACGCATGTGCTGGGGCAGGATCGTACAATGATTCGTTTGCACACTCCGCTGCGCTGACGCTGCATGATGGCGAACTGACATCTGATGCCGCCAAGTGTCTGGCATGCGCCAACCATACCAGCTGACTTGGCGCACGCTCGGGGAAGAGCGCGTGAGTGGCATGTACACTCCCACCCTTTACAATACAAGGGACATGAACATCAAGCGGGGATAGAGTGATGCCTGAATGGACACAATAGACCAAAAGGATTCAGCACGATGTGCATCTTAAGAAACCGTGCAGGTGTTGTGCATGCCAGGATGCATACACATTTGTGGCGGGAGTGGATTCGGCTGATCCGGGGACGGGATGCGCAGTGCTGCACGTGATACACTTATGGTGTTCTGGGCCGTGTTTGCGGGATTAGCGGGATTAGCGGGATCACAAATGCGTGAACGGGGAGGTCATGTTCCTCATGCCAGTGGCAATAATCGCGGATGAGTAGGAGTGCCTGTGTCACTTCTCGTGGTATTGGGCAGCATATTAGTGTGAAGATACATTCCTCTTGGTGCAGCAAAAGGCCAGGTGATCAGCGTGGAGTAGAGAGCCAGGTGAAGAGACAGGCGAAAAGGCAGGTGAAAAATGTCGAGTCGAAAGAGTGCCACGGCCCCATGCGATGGGCGTGAGCATTAACGAGGCATAATGCTTCGCTTCGTCAAGCACCGCATGTTAAGCTGTGGCGTTGTACGTGTGTTGTGCACAACACCACATAGAGAACAGAGAAGCGAAAAGGTGTTGGATCAACGCGACAACCCTTGTGGGGTCATCCTATCATACTATCGCTGCATGTTAAGGGTCAGGATTGGATGCGCATGCATGCACAGCTGCTATCAAGGTGCCCCGTGCGTCAGCCACCGCTGGCACACACTGCATGTGGTATAGCGGGCAGCATTGGTGGCCAAGCCATCCACAACATGAGCCCCCAGCGTTGGAATTCTTGTGTACGCACGCATGGGGCAATTCACTGTCTACCGCTCGCACTACAGGCAACGGTTTATTTTGAGTTGGCAGCGAAACGGTTCATCCAGCTGAAGACGACGTTGTCAATGGCAATGGCACCGTTGTTCCAGCGGCCGCCCCAGTTGTTCTGCATGTAGGCGACAGTGCACACCAGCATCGATCTTTAGGATGGGAGCTCACACCAGCAACGGGTGTGCATGCGGCAAGTCACCAGCAGGCAAACCGCCGGCTGACGGTTGCGATCATGGATTCGGCAGCAGGGCATACATACAGCTATGCTGCGCAACATCAAATATTCAGGGGTCTGCATACGATGTGCAGTCACGACAACGGCAGTACACCAGCCTGCCATGGCGAGTATCCGGGTATCACTCACCCCAATCCTGTTGTACGAGCACACCATCCGTACGTAGTTGTCAGAGGTCCAGAACGCTGACCCGCTCTGGCCGCCCGCAACGTCATAGCCAAACTCCTTGGCGCGGTTGCCGCTGCACACGTTGGTGGTGAGGCTGGTGTACTGCTTCCACATGCTGCCGTACGGCTTGTCACCTGCATGCATGGCACCATATGCATCCATGCAGCCAGGCATGTCAGCTAGGCATCAGCAAAGGCTCGCTGTGTTGCACGGCAGTGATCACTCAGCAACATTCTACACTGGCCAGGGCAAGCAGTGCGCTTATGAGTATGATGACACATGGCGGTGTGGCACGCATGCGCCCACCCATTGGTGATGACTCAACCCCCCCATGACTCACCAGGGAAGCCTGCGGTGGTGAGGCTGTAATAGCGGTTGCCACAGTTGTATGCGTAGCCGAGTGACGCCCAGACTGCGGGCTTGTACGCCAGGCGCAGCAGGCCAAAGTCATAGTTGAAGCTGCCGCTGTTGTACCAGCCCAGCAGCACCTCAGCGTAGCTCACGCCCCACCTGCCGTATGGGTCGCCGCTGCCTCGGTTCTCTCCGGGCGCCACCACCCAGGCGCCGTTCCAGCCGTAAGGGTAGTTGTACACGCAGTGGCCGGCGGTGAGCACCATGCGGCCGGTAGGGCCCACCAGCGAGCCTGAGCACATGTAGCCCTGGCCAGCCTCCTGGAACGTGATGTGGGAGATGGCGGAGAGGGGATAAGGGACGCTCCACACCTCAAAACGGCTGTCAGGGCCATCCAGGCAGTTTGCGCAGCCCCTGCAGCAGGACAGCTGCTGCAGGCTGCGGCGGCCGCCAGGCAGGGTGGTGTTCGAGGTGATGGTCTCGTTGGCGCTCCCGGTGGTGTTCAGCAATGAGGCGTTGCCGGAGTTGTATGGCTTGGACAGGTGCTTGTACTTGGCGCTGGAGTACTCCTTCACCGCCGCCTGCGCCTGCGCCTTGGTGTACTTCTTCATGTACATGTGGCCCTCAGCCGTCATGCGCAGCGCGTACGTGATATCGGGAATGGATCCGGCCTTGACGCTGCTGCTGTCGCTGCTGGCGGCACTGAGGGAATCCGCGCTGGCCATCGCTGCCTTTGCTGCGGTGGTGGTGTCCTTGGGGTCCAGGAAGCCGGGGCTGCCGACGTAGACATAGCCGTCATCGCTGAACTGCGTCATGACACTCAGCGGCACGGGTGCAGCACCTGCACGCAAGCGAGCGAGCGGGGGCATTTAGCATGGTCAGCGACACGCCATTAACCTGCCGAACGATCCACAACTGCGGGGTTCACACTTCACAGTACTCACAGCATGCAGGTCGGAATTCAACCCATGCATGCATGCATGTGTACGCACCAGCGGCAACCTAAGCATTCCCCAGGTTGTGAGAACACACACACCTTTTGTGGACGCAGGCTTGGGGATGAGGGTGAGAGCTGCTTTGGCGTGAGGCTCGAGCGTGATGGCGCTGCGGGCGCTTGCAGTGGTGGGCGCGGAGGCCTGCGCTGCCGGCACCAGCGTCACATGCTCCCCCAGCTGGCAGCGCGCCACGCAATCGTTGTAGAAGGGCAGCCCGGACTTGACGTCAATCACTGGGTCGTACGTGGAGGGGCAGGAGGAGCAGTCCGAAGCAGCCACAGCGGCCGCAGCCACCTTCAGGTTGGCAGCCATCATGAGCGCTGCTGCCACAGTCAGGGCCTTGAACAGGGCTCGGAGTGCTTGCAGTGCCATCGTCGATGTGCGTATGTACATGGTGTCGTTGGTGGCTGAGGGAAGCGTTGCGAGCAGAGATCTTTTGAGGGCCTGCAATGCCATGTATAGCAATGGAAATGCACAGCACACACAAACACAGGAACTGAGACGGTGAGCAGCTGCAGAAAGTACCCGCAGCCACCTGCCTGGGGAAAGGTCAAGTCGGTTGGCATGACGCGCCCGTTGAAGAAAGACATTGAGGCAGGCGTGTAGCTAGCAGCGGTGTGGCAGCAGTCAGCAACTAGTAGCAGTCAAGGCTGACGAGGCTCAGCAAGGACGATCTTCGGTGTGTGCAGTATCCAGTCTCTTACCTTGTGTGTACCCTGCGTCTGTCGCAGAGCGGGGGCACGTCGCAGTAGCGCAACTGGCGATCAATGGGACCTGCTGTTTGAAGCACAGCAACAGCCTCTTCCTGTGAAACAGGTGCTGAGTTTGATGGGTTGGGTGAATGATTATGTTCCTCCTTTTATACACAAATAGTTCAGGCCTGTCAGACGAGGCCAGATTTTTGGGCAGCAGTGGTGGTCCATTTGGCTGTTTGGTTTCGGTTTCGCAAACGTGCTGTGGCCCTACACTAGAAACGAAAGCAATAGTACACAGCGGCTGCCAAGCTGCAACACACAAGTGAAGGCCATCAGAATCCTTGGCATTGATTTGAGCTTTTCAACAGTGTGCGTGAGCTCGACGCCCCTGTGCGGCTGACTTTCGAGAAATTGCGTACTTCACAGGAAGTTCACACGTTGGTGGGCCAAGAAGGTGGGCTCAAACCAGTCAGGACTTCTGGAGAGTGAAGGAAGACTGAGGGAGCATGTCAAGCTCTTCTAGCTGTTTCTCCTGCTACTGCACACTCTGTGTGTGTGCGCTCTGCATCGTACGAGCTACCCTGGAGTCTCCGCGAGTCAAACCTATGTGTTGTGGTCAAGTCGGTCTTGCTGACATATTGAGCTTCCTGTCAAATGCGCAGCGTAGGCAGGAGTACTTGCATTTTCCTAGATCCAGAAGTGTGTGTGCTCTTAGCTTCCAAGCCGTCAAGTCAGTTTGCCATACATCGGCACGTTCGAACTCAGCCAGCACAGCAGAACTCATACAGGCGCCCTGTGACACAGAGTTTCTTGTTGCACGGATATGCTTGCATAATTGAACCACCTTCACGTTCAGCTTCACCTGTGTCAGGCACGTCTAAACTCAATGTCAACCGCCGACCGCTTGTGCTCAAGGTTCACTTACAGCAGGCCTAAAGACTCTTGCGTACATTACGCATGCACAAGCTGACTTACTGCAGGTCTCAGTGACGGATTGCAAACAGACTCACTATGATGCGGCTTTATGCATCAGCTGCTCGCGCTCTGTGACGCACACTTGCTTCCCAACAGCTCACCCACTCATCTGGTTTGGTTCGTAGCACAAGTGGCATGGATAACCACAGTAGTGTTAACGTTATAATTGTTTTGCAATTCCTCAAGCAAGGCGAGGTGAGACTCCTTGAAACTTCTGCGTGCAAGGCGCCCATGTGCAAGGCTTCGCGGCCCCGGCTCAGAAGTGGAAGGAGGAAGCTGAAAGCACGTACACAATTTCAAACAGAAACTCAGGCGGTACTGCAGTGCTTGGCTCACTACCCTCCCCAACGCCGGCCTCGGCCGCCCATACATACTTCACGCTGCTTTGCACAGCCAGCTGTGCCTTCGTGCTGGGTGCGCACAATTTGCACTGCACAGTGAGAGATATGCCCACGCTATATTTCTCCTATTGATCTTGGGCTAATCCGGGGCTAACCCTTCCGTCAGCATCAATATCGGAGGTGTAATTGAGGCCTTCAGTTCATCATGTTGCGCTCTAGTGCGGAATGCAGCACAGGCCGAGCAGAGTTTCCTCACCGAAACCAGTAATGACCTGCTTGCTCAAGCAGAACATCAGCTTACAGGCCTGCAGCTTTTTGGGTGCACAACACGAGCACCGCTCACGCCTGTTACATAAGCAAGCTGCCAGATCGCCCGTGAGGTTGAACACAACAAAACATATATTTGGCTTGGTGCGTCACTTATCCGTGCTGTCTAGACACCGTGCACCCGCCCTGCCAACCTGCCACGTAGCCTCAGTTCACACTCCGGTTATGCAGGGCCTTCAGACTCGGTGGTACTGCATAGTCCACCCTCCCAACAAGACGTGGTTGTTTGCCTGCAACTTCTGCACGCTTGTTTGTGTCCTTGCGCTGCCGGGTGCACCTGTAGGCGATGGCTTGGGCGACACACCTACAGGACTGCTGAGGGGTCCCAGACACCGCTGATACACCCGGGAAATGGCAATGACAATGGCAAGGCCATCCTGGCGTGGCCAGATGACCGCTTTGTGGAGTCTTATAGTGCGCGGTTCGCACACGGCCCACCAATAATGCCAGGCACGTCGCCTGCGCGCACACACGCCATACTCACGCCACAAAACGAAATGCTGTTGTCTTAGCTCAGTGTATACGTGTTGCAGCAGCTTCTTGAGTGGTGCAAGGTCTTCTGTATCGCTTTCGCCACCCCTATCCGTATCGTAGTGAAGGTCCAATGCAGCAGGGCAATCAGCAGGGCTGTGGTGGAATCGCCGCGGGGCGGTGCTCGCAAACATGGGACCTTCAAGCAGGTATCTCTCGAGCGTCAACATACTGCATAAAGTTATATCGCCGATCTTTGTGCTGTTCTTGTGCTCTGCCAACGCATTATGACATCTGTTAACTCAATCGTCTGCACGCTTTGCATCTCGAAGCTGAGGTGGCATGACGCAGCACCCGTGGCACCGAGCACACCTACAAACAGGGTTGGAGCAGGTGTCTGCAAGCGGGGCTCACCTCTTGCCATGCGTGCTTTCACCCGACTGCGGAGCCATGCAAGATCACCGGCGAAGCATTGCCAGTGATTATCGCGCCCTCGAACAGAAGTCAAGTGATTGCAGCATGCGGCTTGGTACATAGGAGCAACCAGCCCGTGCTTGCCTGTGCGCGCTGGACTGCTGGTGTTGGATGGATATTACATGACGCCAGCTAGCTGCGTGCATGCATGTTGGCCTCGCTCGTCCACCCAAGCGATTCCAGGCAGGCAGCCTAACTGAGGTTGCTGAGGGTCAGGGGCATACACTTGCATACACGCCAGCAGGCATCATCATGCGCGCATGCAGTCCCATGCTGGCTGGGCACAGGGTGTCAGCCGAAACCCAAAGCCCACGGCGGAATGCAGACCCCACAGACGCATGCACCTATACATTGTCCGCGCGTATGCAAGCTAGCACACACAAATGCTCGCATGCATTAATCCACTGGGTCAACCATAGCCTGCCTGGCTGCTATGTACGTGCCGCTTGGTGCGGCAAGTGTTGCTTACTCATACGTATGTACGCATGAGCTACATACCTCCACGCCTAGAAACGCAACCCGCGGGATATGAGGCGAGTCACAGCTGCAACACATGGTAACTGTGGTTGCATGCAGCATTCACCATAGCACACAATTAGCTTAAGCACCAGCCCTGCAGCAAGGTAGCGCCTCGTCGCTCAAGTGCACAGACCAACGAACCAAAGAAGGGTGCCGCAGAAAAACTCGCACGCGGGCGACCCAGTGCAGAACGGCAGCGTCAAGGGTAACGAGGGCAACCCAAGGGCAGCTTTGCTGTAATGCTTATATACGCTGCGCGTAAAAACAAACGCACACAATCAATGTCTATGTACGCGCCCGGTGTGTGAACCGCAGGTGCCAGCACAGCTGCATGCACATGCGCTTGCGCCGGAGGTGTGTCCATGCGTCTGCATGCTACTGGAGTGGACTCATGTGGTGGACTTATGTGCAGATTATGTGCAGATTATGTTCAGGTTGTACTGTGCCGATGCATTTGCCTGCAATCACTCACGCTCGCGCACGCGCTGCTGCCGCATATGTTGAGCCACCACCAGCATCAGGACACGCAAGTGACACAACGCATGCTGACAGGGGAGGCCGGTATACAGGCCGTTGGCTCCCACCCAACAAATATTCATGTCACCTGGTCTGAGGCTTGCACACCCTGCGCGGTGCAGTCTGAATGGGCTCGTAACGCAGGGATATCTGCGGTTTTGACGACTGCATGGCGACGGTGCAGATGTTGCATGTGCAAATTGCATCCTCATGCAGGTGATCTGCAATCTGCCCCTGCTGCCCTCCTCCTCATGTGTGGAGCCCTGCATTACTGCAGCACATTTAAGGCGCTTCAGCGACTGGTAAGCATGCGTGCTGGTGTGGGTAACGGCAGTGCGCAGTATAGCGACGGCATTCACTGGTATAGCACATGCTGCACAGCGCGCAGGGGCGTTGACGGTGCATCGAGTGCCACACTGCATACCCCTCACCATCCATAATGATGACATCGAGCTATATACAATAGCTACAAGTTAGCAAGGTGAACTGGCCCTAGCAACATACACTCCTTGCCTGGGGAATGGGTGCAATGGTGGGCTCAGGGGTAGGCGCAGTGGTGGCTGCAGTACCAACCGCCAAGCGCTTGATGCACTGGAGAGAATCGTCATGCACATACAGGTACTTGCTGCTGTGCTGGGCACCCACAGCGATGGAGCGGACTGCACCAAAGCGCACTGTGGTGAGGTCGACGCCGTCGCCGTTGGTGTTGCCATGCGTGCCGCACTGGCCCGCCACCACCACTGAGCTCACGGACGAGCCCAGGACTCCGGAGTACGCCTTCACGCAGCTGCCGCCATCCTCATCACCTACTACGAATAGAAGGCCATCTGCGTCAAATGCAAGATCAAAGGCGGAGACATTGAGCAGCTGCTGCACGGTGGGCAAGCCGTTCGTCATCTGGGTCACGTAAGTGATCAGGTGAGAGCCAAGGTGGTTGAGCGCTGCGTAAGCCAGCACACTACTGGCATCAATGGCCATGCAGGCAGTCCAGACCATGTCAGGACTAAGCAGCTTTTCGGAATATCCAGGCGGGCTGCTCTTTGTGTCATAGACCTCGACATGATACCCGGACACGCCAACATACAGCTCCTTAGTCTGGGGCTGGTAGGCGATGAACGGACCGGAGAAATACCAGAGCGACACGTAAACGTCCATCATGCCGGTCGCCAGGTTGACTCTGCGCACACGCATGTTGAATCGCCCACCGGGTGGTGCGTTTTCCAGGAAGTAAAGCGTTTTACCATCTGGAGTGACGACCATGCTATCCACGTCACCCAGCATACCCAGGCCAACGTCTGTGGCGCCAACGGCTGGGCTGGAGGTGGTGGCATTGTCTTGGTAATCCTCCCATACTTTGTCGCACTTGCCGGCCACCACGGTCATGACGGGCGGGATGGCGGAATCCACCTTGATGATGCATGCATCATAAGCAAAGTATACGTTGCCTATGTCATCCGCAGTGATGCCACCTGCATGCACGGATGCAAATGTAAAGCGCACACCAGAGGGGGGATTGCCTTACATAGGAATCTTTGGTGCGTATGCATGCGCAATCAGCCATCATGGGTGGCAGTACGTAATTTGGTTTGGGGGAGGCTGGTATTGCAGTGCATGGGTCCTGGCTGGCTAGGGTTGTTGCATGCAAGGACAGCGGGTCCACCCTGGGTTGGGCATTCCCTGGCCAAATGTTTCTCGTTGAAATTTCAGCCCCTTAGCATGTGTGGACAGTATGCATCAAAAGAAGCCCACCGGTACAGTCCTGGTCCAATCGGACCTGTGTCGGGTTTGTAATGGGGCGGTAAATTTCCGCCGTCGCCGTCCGCGGCGAAATAGCGGCTGCAGAGGCTCATTAGCGCAGTCGAGGCACATGCAGTCGGCATGAAACTTGGCATGTATGTCTAGCACCATGCCCATGATGCCCTGGCGTAGTTTTGGAGCCTGTCAGGCACTTACATGGGGCCAGGCATGCAAAAAGAGTGTAAAAAACGTGATTTTCGGGGCGGCGCCCGGATTGAACCCCTATAACTCTTGCGCGCGAAGGTCAAATCGCGCCCTGTTTGTTGCCACACATAAAGCAGGTCAAGATCTATGCCTTCCACTCGTCAGTGCCCATCGCTGCCTGTAGTGGTGGTGTACTGTACTGGATTGTACTGCTTTGCATCAAAACCGTGTACAGGTGCACACATGCATGGAAACTGTGAGACCATAATGTACTGAGGCACAGTGGGCACCAAGAGAGGCCTACTGGAACCATCAGGGCAACAATCGGATCAGGACTGAGTTTGCTGCGGTGCGGCCACGACGAGCCATGCCAAAGACGCATGCATGGGCTAAGAGCTCCACATTTACCAATGGGCAGGTCCCAGACGTTACTTGCTACATGCCATGTGTCAGGGCAATGTTCTTACGCAGATTTACATGGTGTGCATGTGTGTGTTCGAGCACGCGCAAAGAAAAACACTTCTCACAGCAAGACACTCAAGGTTCCAACAACAGTTCACTACCTTCCGCTTACAATGGTCTCACGAGCACTCTTGCTCATGCGTGTGTGTCAATTCAGTGCCTGCACCGTTCTGGTGGACTGTCTCGGTCAATACGTTCTCAACATATCAGAGCAAAACTCAAAATTGCGGTGCTGGTTCCAGCACCGCGGTGATATGCACAATGTTCGCACGCTGTGCACGCGTATCGCATGCGACGCGTTGTACAAGAGGGGGAGGAATATGCTTATTGGGCAAGCAACTCATGGAATGCATGCTTGCACAGGTAAACATGTATGTTGATGAGTGCATGACTAGCACAACGGAGTGACACACGGATTGAATGGATGCACGCAGGCTCAGCACTCGGCGCAGCATTCAGGCTGGGTGGCCGCCCTCGGCTTTGACTTGCCCACTCCCATGCGGTCCTTCAGCGACACGCGCCTCGCACCTCACGCTACGCGCACACACCCAAGTGCAGGGGAGTTTCAGTTTTGTCCAGTTGGTCTGCTCGTTCCCCGCCTTCTCGACCCAGCAAGCAGCGCTTCAGACTTCGCTTGCCTGGCCCTCTGTCCGTGCCGGGGGCGGCAGCTCCCGGGCCAAAGTCCCTGTTTTTCTTTCAGGTTTTAAGTTTGAAGCTGGCTGAGTGGGCAGGCACTCTCGCGGTGTGTGAGCCTCCGAGCAGGAGAAGATTCAGCCAGCCGCGCTTCAGTAATAATGCTCAGAACTCGGTTATCGTCGCACCCTTCGCTGAGTTATTCCGCGAGGCGTGCTGAAGTTGCTCGTCCCAGATTTTCGCTGAAATTTAACATGGAGCCCACGGCCAGGCAGTCCTCCTCTCTTCCTCTTTGAGGAAGTTCGGGTAATGCAACAACAAAACCCTACTGCACACCCCGATGTTTACAGTTGCTCAACCATGGCCACAGATCCCTCTCTCGCACGAACCGACGACACGCACAGTCGCCGCCCACATAGCAAAAACAGCACGCGCCGCCCCATGCGGTTGCGCGCCGCCATGCACGCGCAGACGGCACCCATGCATGCGTCCCCACGCGCCCAGCGAATACCGCAAAGCCACACACAGCCATGCGCCAACACCAGCATGCTGGGCGGGCGGGAGGTAATACGATGCAGAAGAAAAAGAGAAAACTCAAATGAAACAGAAGGACGCGGGCCGCCAGAACAGAGGGCGGCCCCCGTAAAGCAGAAGAAGAGCAAGAGAGATAAGGAAATATGACAGACTAGCAATCTGCCACGCCCCCGCTGCGCGGGGGCGCTAGGGGTGGGTGCGCGGGGTGCATGTGGCGACAGGTGCGGTGAGCATCGAAGCGTACAGGAGCAGTAGTGAGCAGGCAAGGCAAACCCAGGGCACGCCTGGTAATGCTTGTGAACTGGAGTCCTGTGCATAGGTGTGGGAGCCTTTCCAGGCTATGCTTTGCGTGCACCGCACGGTGTTCATGGATGGGACAGCTGCGCATCGCGGAGCTCTGCAGGGAAGCGCACTAATTCGCAACGCTGGCTTGGGTAGTACGTGCCGTGCCAAGGTATCGATTGCTTCTGTTCTTGAAGCGCTGCCTGGCCCGTTTTCCCACCCGGTTTCGGTGTCGCTTCCGGAGTGCTCTCGGTGTGCCTGGCGGTGCCCTTGTAGGCTGCTGGTGTGATCAATAGAAGTATGGATGCTATGTATATGGCTTCTTTGTTGATTGTATTCGGCTGCGAGGCTTGCATAAACAGTTCAGGGCTTTTTGTCACAGGGATGGGGTTGGTTCACGCCAATCGAAGCAAGGCCAGCGCAACGCGCCCGAAGCCCAGGCTAAAAGAGGTATTAAACGTCTGTGCTATCCCAAGACCCGCTTTGTCGGGTCGGGCAGGGCGCAGGCGCGCACGTCCCTGTCGACCTTGGCTTGATGCCCGAATGGGTGCCCCGCAGGCCTTTCGTGCGCCGCGCCGGCCCCGGGCGTGGGCGACCTCAGATATGTTTAATTCGTGATGTGAGAAACGGTTTGAGCGCGCTGGGGAAAAGCCGCGGGGTCCCGCGGCGCGGCCCGGGCCGGGAGGTTCGGGGGTATGCAGCCCCGAGAGTGAGAGCCCCCCCTGAGGGCCCCCCTG
>BDDA01000448.1:73455-96790 GCA_001662385.1 Chlamydomonas asymmetrica | reverse complement strand
CCCACCCAGTCCGCCCCCTCCATCACCGCCGCCGCCCTCACCGCCACCGCCCTCACCGCCACCGCCCTCACCGCCGCCCACATCTGTTGCCTCATCCTCAGCTTCTGCCTTTGCAGCCGCATCCTCACCCTTCCCATCAAGTTCCGCTTCGGCGTTTGCTTCTGCCACATCATCCGTGACGGACTCCTCACCCTCCTCGACGTCTGAAGCAACCGCAGAAGCATCAGCCTCAGACGTTTTTGCATCTGCCAAGAGCGACATTGCAGCAGCAGTCTCATCCGCCGCCCGCTCATTGTCATCCACACAAGCGTCCTCGCTCTCCGTATCGCGCACACGCCTGCTGCTAGCCTCAGCTCCTCCCCCCGCACCTTCGCCGCCCTCCCCCCCGCCCCCACCCTACGACCCGAATGCCCCGCCCTGCCTTCCCATCGTGTCGGGGCCGCTGTCCAAGGTGACATGCCTAGATGTGCTGACGTGCAAGCGCAACGTGGTGGCGGGCCAGTACGAGGGAGGGCCGTTCTGCCTGGTGGTCACCAACCCCCAGAACATCACCATGACCGCTGACATAATCATCACCGGTGAGCAGACGACGCAACACCCACCCGCATTGAGGCGGCTCTTGCAATGCGCTTCAGGCTTTGACAGCGCTGCACACAGTGGCTGTTTACCAGCGTGCTCGGGCCGGCATGTGTTGCATTCCCAACTCACAGCTCGCGAGAGGGCAGCAGGGGGCAGCTGATCGAGCAACACGCCATGTTACCGGATGCATCAGGCCACGGGGGCGGTCAGTGTACGTGCAGTCCACACTGCTGCGCTTACGACGCGGCGCGCTGTGCACTGCTGAGAGTGCTGGCACACCATGCTTATGCGCAGGCTCTTCCGTTCCTGTCGACGCGCCCTCAAGCAGCGGCTTGGCGCTACCGGCGCTGTCCATCGTGCTGATATGTGTGGGTGGCGCTGTGGGCGTGCTCATGTTCGCCAGCCTGCTGGGCTTCCTGGCGTGGTGGAAGTGGTACCGCATCCCACCGGGCCATGCCAAGGTACGTACGTACGTGCGCCTGCAGCGGTTGGTGCGCCTGCATCTATGCCCAACCGATGGGCGGCTCCCAGCTCTGTGTGGTTGCGCTGCTCAAGCGCGATGCATGGTATCGGCACGGACGGGGCTGTGAGGGAGGGAGTGCGAGAACCGCTGCCGCGTGTGTGGATTGCACAGCACTCAGGCAGCAAACGGGGCGCATTACGCAGTGCCTCGTCATGGTGCTTGCTCCTCCCCAGGTGATGCCAGCTACTGAGAATGCGGATGCTGCGATGGTTAAGCCCTCCGCAGTGATCACAAGTAAGTTAGTAGGATCCGTTTGCACCAACTGGAATATATGAGTACCAGTAGCAAGGGTGTGCTGGTGCTGGTGCTTGATGTCCACGTGCTTGCATTGGCATGCACCTCAGTTTTAATGCACAGCTCTCGTGGGATCCGATACCCAACAGCAAGCTGCGCTGAGGTGCTTGTGGGAGGTCATAGGTCAGCACCAACAACCCCACTGCTGACCTCACAAGACATGATTTGTGTTGGTGATTAGTATGTATGAGTTGTATTGATGTAATGGTTTCGGTAGTCCAGCACAGCATCTTGTATATGTAGAACACACAATGTTCGGCATCACACTGGCGGCTAGTGTTACCGTTTCGGCAGTAGTATCATCACCGCCATGCTCTTCTGTGTCGTGCAGGCCCGTACGGCACAATGACCGCCACCGGGCATGGCGGCTACGCCACCACAGTGCCCCCCATGGCGTCAGGCCAGGGCCTACCGCTGCCCATCGACCTAGCCAGCCTGCCGCCAGGCACGCTCGTCACAGGCTCCATAGCGGTGCTGCCGCCGGGTAGGTGTGGTAGTAGTAGGGGGCAGCATCACGCTCACGCCCCGCACACGCACACACCAGCGCATGCATGCACGCACATGCAAGGCGTGAGCCAGCAATGCACCCGGCACATGCTGGACATGTGTACTGCAGGAGGTCAGTGACGCGCTCTTACTGCCAGTGTGCTTACAAATGTGGGCTGGTGCATCCGGCGGGTGCACACAACACGCCGTGCAAGCGGCTCGGCTCGCGCTCGTGCACCACAATATTTCAACTGTGCAAAACGCGAACTGTGTGAAACATGCGAGGTGAGCACAGTTCCGTGGGGGCATGTGTTGTGTGAAGTGTACTGGACATGTACAGGGGCATGCATGCGTGTGTGCCGGGTGCGTGCCCGCAGGGTCGTTTGGCGGTGCATCAGGGAGCCGGCAGTGGCCCTCCCCCGGCCAAATACGCAGCTCGGCGGTGCTGTCGCAGGCGGGGTCGCTGACACGCGCCAGCGCGCTGCCGCCGCTGCCGGGCGAGATGTATGCCTCGCTCAGCCGGACCAGCAACGCCAACGCCTCCCTGCAGCGAACATCACGGCAGCAGGGATGAGCGGGGGGGGCGGCTGCACTACCTGAGCATGTGAATATATGAATATGACCCCGGGCGGGTACAACCTGGGTACAACTGGCTTGGTGCAGAAGCCAAAGTACCATCTGGGTGGTCATCAGCCAGTGCACGCTGCTTGCTGCCCACACAGCCACAACACGCGCGCTCCATCATCCTCCATCCTGTTTGCATGCGGGTATACAGCGCTGCGGCATGATGCAGAGCCCTGCATCCGCTAGCCCATTCGCATGCGTCCAGCGTTCACCATTCAAGCCTCACCATATACCAGCACCTACCTTTGCAGCCAGCATGCTGCAGTCTCTGTATTCAAAGCTTTTATGCTGTGCGTGCTTCATGCACGCATGATAGCTTGCACTTGTGAATCAGACATGCCAACCAGCCCTGACAGCGGCATCATCTGTCACGGTCAGGCAGCCTTGTGCTCCATACCGTATTGAATAACTCACAAGGGAGTGCCGCGAGGTTCTATGAGCTCTGCATGTGGGTGCAGACTTTGGGCGGAGATGAGCCCCCATGAGTTTGGGGCCAAGAGCAAGGCGTTTCCAGCTGCGCACCCCACTTGTACTCGCTATGTTTTGACGCATTATGGTGACACCGCGACCCCTGGCACAGCCCAGCAACGGGTCTGCAGGCGAAACGGGTGCAGCAGCAGTGCTCACTATGGCAAAAATCCCGCTCCCAGACAATAAAGAAACATCCAGGCTTCTGGTTATGCATCTCAAGCTGCCTGTCCTGGGATTCCTGCCAGTCTCTATGGGAAAGCAATGTGAATGCTCCAGCTGGACCGGTGCAGCAGCGGTTGGATGGAATACCGGGATGCACTCAAGGAAGCCGGGCTGGATGCAGCATGGCAGCGCAAGGACAACTACCACCTGCTGCTATCCTATTTCCCTGCGTATTCGTCCATCAATATTATTGAACAGTACGGTTTGGTCTTTGACCAGGACTGCCACCTCGTGCGGCAGCAGCAGGCGCTGCCCGTTGACGAGCCTCAACCTGCTGGGTGCATGTCAGCCTCGGGCCGGTCCCTGCCATGAACACAGAGAGCATGCTGGAGCTGCTGAGACAGCATAGTGTGTCCGCCCAGATGCTGGCCATCACACTGCTGCTGGTGTACAAAATCCTCCACCGGCTGATTATGCCGCAACCCCCGGGACCACTGTGGTTGATGCCAGTGGTCGGCCAGACGCTGGAGCTATTCAAAGGACCTTCTCGCTACTTTTTCCAGACGTAAGTTTCTGCCCGGACCATGCTTAACCGGGGCCACGACAAGGATTGTCGTGACTCGCTCTCACCCAACCTCCAAACCCCTGTGCAGGTATCTCAAATACGGCCCCTGCTTCAAGACTCATCTACTGGGCATGGAATGCTACGTAGTCGGAGATCCAGATGTAGTCAGGTGGGCTGCATTGGCACAGACTGGCACTTGTGTACACCTAGTTTGCGTCTGCGTGTTGCACGATGCACGGTACTATGATGCTAATTCACGTATGCTGCCCACAGGTCTCTGCTTCTGGAAAAGCGAGACAGAGTTCAGGAGGTTGAGTTTTATGCACCTGGTGTGGCCTTTCCGAAGCTGGTGGGCGGACTGGCCCACATCAGCCAGCCGGAACAACACACCGTTATGCGACGGATGCACTCAGGCGTGCTGGGCCCTACAGGCGTAGCGAGCCTTCTCGCAAAAGTGAAGGTCAGATGGCGCATGGTGTTGTTGTGATATCGATTCCTGTCAATGGAATGCGGTCTGTGTTTGCCATGCGTGCGTTGCCGCGCACAGCATGATTCACCGCAAGGTTATGTGACACGTGTTTTCCTTTTGCTCATGTTGCATGTCACAGCCTATTCTGGACGGACATATACAAGAGTGGAGCGTGCGAGGCGAGGTTGCGCTTGGCGCTGCTGTGAGTTCGCCCACCACCTGGTCTCTTGGCCTCCCGCGCCGTCAGTGCGTCAGCCCTGAAGCTTGTTGACCCCACGGCCAAGGTGCTGTGAGTGGCGAAAACGGTGGACATGTTTCCATTCTGGCCTGTGTAAACCGCCTTGAACACTGTTGGCTTTGTGGTCCTGTATTTGCAGGCAAAGGACGTGGCGTTTGACTTTGCCATACAAGTGGTGTCGGGCGTGCGCCACGATGGGGTGCGTGAATCAACACTCAGCACGCTTGGCACACTGGTTGAACATAAGCTGCGCGTTCTGATTGCGTGCTGCATCAGGGTGCATATTCACGCAGGTTTCACCCGGCATCGACCCAGCTTTCACCATGTATTCAGGCCACGGGGTTACCCTGCCGCACCACCATGTATTTATCAAGCTTTCACCATGGGCCTTAGTGAAGTTGCCTTAGTGAAAACCGACGGTCTTCACTAAGTGTCTCCTCACGCATGTACTGCATTTTGACTAAGGATTCACCACCCACACATGCGTATCACATGCGTATCACCACGATGATGCACAGAATCACCTATTTGTAGGTATCACCATGCTTTCACTAGGAATACACGGTGGTAAAAAGCGAGGTGGAATTCATAACGCCTGCACCTTTGTCACGGCAGTAGTGGCAGATTCACGCACCACATGGGGTGGCATTTGGTACGCGTAGTACTCGTCCGCCCGGCTCAACTAACAGTGCAGAACCCGCCTCAGCTAGCACAGCGTGTTGAGCGTTGGTCTACTACATCCACAGCCACATATGAAGTGATATGATGCCTGTACAAGACCAACTCAACCACCCCAACGATCGACCCCAACGCTCTCCTACTTCACCCGCAGCTCGACATGGCGTGGTGCGCGAGCGCTACCTGACATTCTTCGCGGGCTTGTACTCGGCGGTGCCGCTGGTGCTGCCCGGCACGCCGCTGTACAGGGCGCTGGGGGCACGGCGCGACCTGCGCAGGGCGCTGGAGCCCGCCATACGGCACGACCTGGCGGCATTCAAGGAGCAGGTAGGTAGATAGGTGCGGTGTGAGTGTGATGACGGCAGCAGTGCGTCCGCCCACATACCTCCCAGCGTGCCTTGATTGCCTTCGTTCTTTGAGTCGCTGCATGCAAGCTTGGTGAACGCAGAGCCTTCGCTTGCAGCAATCTAGTTGCGTCATGGTCATGCTTCACCAACCACGTCCCCATCTGCGCCAGCTGTACAACGCACCGCTGCGCGTCACCAGCAGTAGTGTCATCGTGGTGTGCCATGTCAGCGTGTTGTGCTGTGCTGTGCTGTGCTGTGCAGATGGGCGAGAGCCCCTCCGCTGAGGAGGTGCAGGGCAGCCTGCTTTGGGCGCAGCTCGCCGCCGCAAAGTAAGCACCTCGCCGCATGCATGTGCGCATGAGCACACGTGCTAACATGCATGACGCACCCTCCGTGCACAGCCCCATCCACTGCTACCAGGGGGTCACGCTGCCCCTTGCGCCACTGCTGCTTTCGCCCAGACTGAGGAAGGCGAGGAGACCCCTTCCAGCCTATGCAAGGAAGGCCAACCGGCATTGTGGCGTGCTCCACTGTATCTCCTTACCTCGCAGGCCCTTCCAGCCGCTGACGGTGGACCTGGCGCTGAAGCGTGCGCTGGGCAACATCCTCGGCAGCTTCGACACCACGCGCTACGCGCTGTACATTGCGCTGGCGGCGGTGGCGCTTGCGGGGCCGCGCGTGCAGGACAAGCTGAGGGAGGAGCAGCGCCAGGTGAGGTGCGCCAGCCCGCCTGCCTGCATGCGCACTCTTATGAGTATGATGCATGTGCTCTGCTGGGGTGTGGTGCGAAGGGGGCTGGCGATGGTGGCGGCGTGGTGGACGGCCGGCGACTGAGAGGCTTGCGGCATGCCATCTCCAGGCAGGCATCATGCTTAATGCCCGTACGTACTCAACACTCGCATGCTGGTCCGCAACAAACCACCTCTGAGCCTGGCTGCTGCAGGCCTTGGCGGCTAGCGGCGATGACTTATCGCTGCGCGCCCTCAACGCCATGCCCTACCTGGACGCCGCTGTGCGTGAGGCGCTGCGCGTGGTGCCGCCCTCCACGGGGGGCTTCAGGAAGGCACTGGCGCCAATACAGGTGCGCGGCTGAGGACATATGCTGACAACGCGCGCGGCGGTGGCCACCAGCGCAGCCCTGCGCGCAATGCCATGCACGGCAGTGCGTGTTGCCGCCATGCTTCCTCCAAGTGCATGCGCGGGTAGTACGAACCATACGGTACATAAATATTACACAGTACGGTTGCACGTCAGAGCGTTGTCATGCACCCGACCACTCCATCACCACCGGAGCGGCAACGGCAAGTCGGCAAGCAGTGTGCTGATGGTCTCTGTCACGCGCGCGGCCCCCCCCCCGTGTATATGTGCAGGTGGGCTCCTTCACCATCCCCAAGGGCGGCGTCATCTACTGGAACTCCTTCCTTGCGCACCACCTGGACC
This sequence comes from Chlamydomonas asymmetrica, assembly GCA_001662385.1. Lineage (NCBI taxonomy): Eukaryota > Viridiplantae > Chlorophyta > Chlorophyceae > Chlamydomonadales > Chlamydomonadaceae > Chlamydomonas > Chlamydomonas asymmetrica. The sequence continues at coordinate 89,914 of BDDA01000448.1, read as the reverse complement.
CTACGGTGCTGGCGGCGGCGGCACCGCCAGCAGGCAGTACCGAGGGCAACACCCCCGGCGCAGTAGTAGCGGGCAACGGCAAGGGCGACAGACTGCAGCTGCTGGAGGCGCTGGATGTGGGCGCGGGGGGCGTGCCGGTGCACATGGACATACTGGAGCGGTTTGAGGTGCGCGCCCGGATGAGAGTGCGGCCCTGCAGCAGCATTCGGCAACGGCATCATGTACCCCCTGCCAAAAGTATCGTGACGAGAGGCTTAGCCTTGCCCCGCGCTTGCGCGCCGCCTCACGGGGAACCAAGCCCACAGATATGGAGAGCTCCGAGATACATCCCGCACCAGCCCATACAATTTAGGCTTTGTGTTGTCCTGAACCGGCAAGCTTGGCGCAAGCGCATGGCCGATGGCCACTTTGCCCAAATTTTGAACCACCTGATCATGACAGTGTCCACAGCACCACGGGCCACCAGTGTCCAGACTCTTATGCTGCACGCACAGCCACACTACATGTGCACACAACACTATTTGATTGGAAGGTGGGTCCTGGCTGGAGCTGGTCACACCGCCCTGGCAAGCGCTGCCGAGACCACCGCCCACCAGACCCACTATGGAAAATCCAACAGGGTTGGTGACATGCAAGCCATAAGTGGATACCAGGCAGAAGCGCAGTGTAGTCCAGGCGGCAGCACACACAGTCATGGGGGTATGGGGCAAGCTGCCTTGGGCTATAGGTCAGAGTCAAACATGCAAGGGGAGGGAAGCGAAACCACCACCAGCACCCAGAGACCACCCTGGCCAGCATATCAGGACCAACCAGGAGCGCCCGAATGCCTGAGCAGCACACCAAGGTTGACGAAATTACCCTGCTCAAAAACGAAGCTGCTGCAACTTTCCAATCATTAAACGCGCACCCGTCACAGTACTTTTGGCAGGGGGTAATGCATTCCGTAGCGCTAAAGCATGTTTGCATGCATGATGCATGCATGCACGCTGTGCCGCCGCATCATGCCGGCAGTACGTCCTTGTCGTTGTCATGCCGGCTACATGCATGGCAGGCCTGTCGTGGTTGTGGTGGGACGCACTAGTGCCGCAGGCACACCCGCTAGCATTAGCCTACCGAGACGAGGCTGTGGCCCGCTGCCTGCTGCAACAATGTTGGATTGCTGGCGTATGGTGGTACTACACACATTCCGACGTTCATGGTGGTGGTCACCCCGTACTCCACTCACCACCAGTGGGGCGGGGTCTGCTGGCCAGTCCTCACCCACACAACCGCAGCAGCTGCTGGCTGGTGATCACCTCGGGACCCTACCTTGGTCCCCGTATGTGTGCCGTACGCACTGCTGCTGTGCTTGCTCCCTCCTCACTGCCCTCGCATCACCGCCCTCGCCGCCCTCCCTCACCGCCCCTCCCTGCCCCAGGAGGCGTACAAGCCTGAGCGTTGGCTAAGCGACGCCACGCGCCCGCGCAACTTCATGGGCTTTGGCTACGGCACACACCTGTGCCTGGGCATGAACCTCGCCATGGCAGGTGAGTGAGTGAGTGAGGTGGTGTGGTGTGTGAAGCAAGGCCATCACGGGAGAGGCGGCAGGCGATGACGAGTGACAGCAGCGCGCGTCCAGCAGCCGTCGCTGGGTGTGCCAAACGCAGCACCAACTGGTCCTGGCCGGTGCAGCAGCTGCTTGCTGCCACACCCCGCAGCGCCGCAGCAGGATGGGCATTTGCAAACCGCCAGGTCGTCAGGAAAGCAAAACTGCTGCTGGCAATATCTGCACGGTACCTGCGGCCTCTACTGGGTTCTCGTATGGAATTGTTGAACTTCAATACTGTACGTGTGCCACCTGGCTTGCCACAAGTTGACCTCTTGCGCTTGCGGCCCTGAGCGCCTCACACCTGATACTGCTGCTGCCTCCCGTGTGCCCGCCGGCTGCACCCATGCGTGCGCTGCGCTGTGCTGCAGAGGTGAAGCTGGTTATTGCCAGCCTCATGCGGCGGTTCACCATGCGCGTGCGCGACCCACACATCCTGCGCAAGTCGGTGTGGTTCCCAGGGGCCGGGGGTACGCCCGGCAGCGACTGGGTGGACCTCGTCCCCGCACCTCTGTAGGGCACTACGTAGTGCTACTTGAGCCAGCAACCAGGCGGTGAATGGCGTTGGCGCACAGGCGAGCTGGCTAGGGATGGTGGCGGTTGACCAACTGGCAGCGCTGTTGCTGTGGCCTGGATGCCAGTGGTACACGCTCTTGGCTTGTGATGATGTGGCTTGTGATGTTGTGGCCTTAGCAAGTAAGCCTAGTGGTGCAGCAGGCCCGTTGCAGGACAGGTAGCAGAGTATGCTCCCTAGTGTCACCTGCTGCCGCCGTGCGGGTGTACTGGTTTGACATTGGTTGCGGTCAGGAGGGCATGCAATGTGCTGCCAGCAGGATATCCCTCACATGGGAGGGAGGGAGGGACGGAGGGGCTTGCCAGGGGCATGAATGCACACTTCAGGGGGGATCTGCACACGATGATACCGCTGTCGCCATTGCCGCCAATCATAGCATTCTTTACAGGGCTCAATGTTGGCAACCGCCCAAGCCTGCGATGACAGTGCCGCTTGTTCCATAATGAAGTGTATGTCGCGGCGAATCTCCGTGGCACCCTGCCTGCCTGCCTGCCTGCGCATTGCTGCACTGGCGGGCATGTTGTAAGCTCACGACTGCGGTTGCTGCACCATGCTTGCACTTTTGCACTAGCACGGGGCCAAGATGAGACCGGCAGAGGGTTAAGTCCTTGCTGCAGCAGGAGTGCAAAGGCCAACAAGCAGTGTGCAAACATGATGTTTGTCATGCAGACGCCGCTCATAGCATAGCAGCACAGAAATGCATCGAGCATGGCAGCTGGGGGCGAGTGGGGTATGAACAGCAGCAGTCAGCAGCATCACCACAGGTAGGTCCAGCTGTGCCTGACTAGCGAGGGTCACAACCCCGGCACACTCCTGCACCGCAACATAGGCTTCACATGTGTCAGATGTAACACGTATAACAACGACCAACACTTGCCAGCAGCAGGTCAACAGGCCAGGTGACAGACCTGCTGCAGCACACGATTACAGTGTTGCTTGGCCATATATGCCAGGCAATGTGAGATGATACGTGGTGCTGGTACACGCCGTGTGTGAGGGGGTGAGGGGGTGTGGTGCGAGGAAAGTACCGGCTGAGCGTGCATGCAGGTGAGATTGCTGGCAATCAGGCAGGCAGGCAGGCAGGCAGGCAGCAGCAGTGCACAAATGAAGTGCAGGGAGTCACACGCGGTACGCACACATACACATGTTCGCCATCCGCGTTTACCCAAAAGTTGGGAGCATGGGCGAAACCGCAACAAAACGAGGCACGCTTCGCATGATGTCGATGTTGCATGCACCCAGTCACGCGACAATGCCAGTCCGAAGCGCGGTAGATGCTGGACACGCACCAGCACGCCCACCTTGCAGCCCACGTACCTGAAGGAATAACAGGTAAGCTACATCACACCGCTGCATCCGCAGTTTCACTGCAGCGCACAGCTCGCACATGCGCTGGCAGAGTCATCGTGATCATAAACAGGGAGAGGTTGCAGCTCCTCGGCCAGCGGGCTGGAGTGTAAACAACCACGTAAAATTAAAACAATAACTGCATTCAACAAGCAGATCGGCAAAGGAGCAATTGAGCAAGTCCAGCTAGCACAGGCCGTTAAGCAGCTCGGGGAGGTTAGCAAGTGGCATCAATGCTGCGGTACTGCCGCATTGAGCTGTTTTTGAGTTCATCAGCGCCAAGTGCAGTGCAGGGTGCAATGCACGTGCAACACCGTTTGGCCGTAGCTTTGCTTGGGCAACATAGTACCTAGCATGACGGCCGGGATAAGAAGTAATTAAGGCATGCATGCTCTAGCAGCGCACCGGCATGGCGCATTGAGGCATAGCAGCGGGCAGCGTAAAGCACTAACGCTGGGAGTATGTCGTCGGTCGGTGCATGTTAGATTGTTAGGTGCTACAAATGAAGCGGCCGCACACCACATCCGTGCGGAGCCACACAAATTTAGAGCATGGGGGTCGAAAATGTTGATCACAATGAGGACCGCTCTTGGGCAGGCTCACCAGAATCAGACCCCTTGCATCGCCCACACATCACATCACATCACATCACATCACATCACATCACATCACATCACACCCGTGTTTGCCGTTCATGCATGCTTGGGCACGTGCAAGGTCAATACACATCGCAGCAGCAAATCCATTGTCTGCGTGTGAACGCCATGCTACGGCAATGCAAACAACTGCGAAATCACGGAGCGGGCAAAATGCAAATGGTGACAATTTCCTAGATCCCCTTAGTTCACTTGCACACTGAAAGCAACAGCCAATACTTGTGGCCATATGGGTCATGTTCTCATGTTAGGTACCATCAAGATGGGGGCCTCTTCGACACTAATGGGGTAAGTACATAACAAGCCTTAAGGGATTAAATGTAAGACTTTATGTAGCACACATTCCTACATTCACACACGATGAGTAGCAAACAGTTTGCGGGCACAGCGGAGCGTGCGGTATTGGGCGTCCAGGCGAGCGAGCGTCACGCCGATTGCCAGCTCAGGCCATGCTTACGTGCATCGTCACCTGTCAGCCTGGCCCGCACCCTCCTCGTCGTCTCCCTCCAAGATCACCTGCACGCTGGAGCCCGGCACCAGGAAGCCGCTGCCGGGTGGCATGCCGGCGAAGGACAGCTGGGGCAGCGCTGTTTGGCTGGTGGGCAGGGAGGTGGAGGGGGAGGCGGAGGGGGAGGCGGAGGGCGGGGTCGCGGCGTCGCTGGGCAGCAGGCCCTCCTCCGCCAGCCGGTCTTGCTCACGCAGCAGCAGCAGCGCCAGGCGCTTGAGCATGTCACCGGCGGTCGGGCGCAGCTTGGCCTCCTTCTCCCAGCACTGCGAAGCGGGGGGCCAGCAGGAGGGGGAGGGAGGGGGAGCATGCAGCGGGGGGGGGCACCACAGGCAGCTGATGTGTGACGTGTGGGAACAGCAAGGTATTGATGATGATGAATGATTTTACAGTCTGCTAGCACAAGGCCAAGGACTGCCCTCAAAGAGGGGACCAACACCCAAAAGACAAACAACAAGCACTGACAGACACGCTAACAGACATTAACCACGGCCGGTCCTCAAATGCCACACTTTGGATACAAATTTAGCAACAAGCAACTGGTCCACATGATTCAGCAGAGCCTTCATGTCGCGCCGCTGCGCACGGTTGCTAGTGAACATTTCACAGAACTGCGTTCTCAAGGTAGCGTAGTAGGCGCACTCCATCATCACATAAAATATTAGTGTATTACGTTTGCAGCAATATGCCACGGAAGCAGGGCGCCAGGGATTGTCATGTCCAGCACAGTGAGGAGGAGGTTTCCATGGCCAACATACGACACAACGCATGTACGTGTCATAGCAACGTGTTGTACTTGCATCCCGCGCTGTTCCGTAGCGTACTGCATATCAGCAGGCGGGGAAACGGCTGGACCACGGTGGGTCATGTTATGTGGTGCCCACCTGGTTCAGGAGCGAGGCCAGCCCAGGGGGGCACACATTTGGGTCCTCAGGCAGCGGCAGGCGCTCGCCCTGCACCGCCACCTTGTACACTACCGCCGCATAGTGGAAGTCAGTCCAGGGGCTCTGCTTGGTGAGCATCGTCCACAGCAGCACTCCAAAGCTGTAGATGTCGGCGCGGTCGCTGATGCCCTTGTACTCCTTCTTGAAGCACTCGGGCGCCATGTAGGCCAGCGTGCCGCCGCCCGCCTCCGTCATGCTCAGGTATGACTGCATCTTGAAGCGTGCCATGCCAAAGTCGCTGATCTTGGCCACGCCGTGGCCGTCCAGCAGCACGTTGTCGGGCTTGAGGTCCAGGTGCACGATGGTGGGGTGCAGCGCGTACAGCCCCGCCGCGACGTCGACGCCGATGCGCAGGATGGTGGTGAGGGGGATGGGACCGGGGTAGTCCGCGATGAAGGACGCCAGCGTGCGCTGCATGAGGTCCTGCGGGTGGGTGAGGGGAGGGAGGGCAGTGCAGCAGGGCGGTGCACACATTGGGGCCATGGGAGGGGGGGAGGGGGGTGCAGGCAACACGGGGGGGCAGCAGGAGGCTGACCGAGGTGATACAGGCCCTGATGCTGGGCTTACATATCGGCATAGGGCCAGGTGTATGCTGCTGCCGCGCTGGCTGGCAGGCAGGCGTGCAGGCAGGCGTGCAGGCGCTACAGGGGGCAGGTGCGCTGTGGTAGCTCTGCCGCTGTTGCTGGGACAGAACGTATGCATGTGAACGTGCCTGTGCATCGGCACCGGACGCTCACCTCAACGATGAAAATCTCATCGCCTTGGATGCAGCCACCGTAGCACGTCACGATGTTGGGGTGACGAAGCTTGCCAAGCACCTGCGGCAATCAAGCATTACGCCATCAGCCAGGCTGCCTGAACGGCGCAATCCGTGTTGGTTTGCAACACACAAAGGACTGAACTGTCAATACGCAGCACTAATTGCAAGCACAGAAATACAAGCAAGGTGCGTGATCGTGCAGTACACCCCATCATCATCACCACGGGTCTAGCGGTACATGACAGTACCAGCATTACCAGCATTACCAGCAGGCGTACCTGCGCCTCCTGCATGAGTGACTTGAGTGACGCCACGTCCACGATGCCGGCGGCGTTGCGGCTCGCCACCTTGACCGCCACCATCTCACCCCTGCACAATTGTGGGTACAGCAAGCAGCTAGGCCCGCGCATATGTGGGCGGCAAACGGCATGAGCATACCGAGTGTGCGATGCTCTATATTGGGCGCCTACACAGGCCGATGCCAGCGATTCAGTAATCCGATGCGAGCAAGCACGCAACAGTGCTGCCCGCCAACAGCTACAGCTACCCGCGCTGATACGGTATGCAGGTTGTGTCTGTTCACGCCATCACGCCAGGCTAGGGGCGATGCACCACAAACGCGCCACGGCTGGTCTCACCGGTACACGCCCTTGTACACCACGCCAAACGTGCCTCGGCCCAGGATGGCCTCCCTCTCAATGAGCACATCCGCGTCCACCGCCATGTTCCACACCACCCCCGCCTGGTCGGGGTCGCGAGCCGTCACCAGCGGGAACGCGGCCTTGCCGCCTGCCGCGGGCCCACCATGGCCCGAACCACCCGCCTGCGTGTCGCTTGCAGGGGCACTCGACACACCGCCAGCTGCGGCCGCTGCGGATGTGTCTGCGGGCGAGAGCAGCTGTGCTGAGGAGGGTACTGTGTCCAGGCTGCTGCCCTGCAGGCTGCTAGCGTGCAGTGCGCCTTGCAGGTCGTGCTGCTGGCGGTACGCAATGGGCTGCAGCTGAGGCGGCAGCGAGGTGGGGCTCTCCGGCCGCAGCACAGAGTACTGCATGACCTGCTGCCTGCGCGCAGTACAACAGGCGTCGGAGCATTAACAACACAACACAGGTTTGTGCACCCACGAGGTGGGCACCAGTATGAGCGGAGCATCATAGCAGCGCATGCACGTCGGACCTAGGCATCGGGCGACATGCACACACGGCACACGCACAGGGGCCTGCAGACCTGTTGGCAGCATTGTTCTGTGCACATGTTGGCGAAACCGCCCCTACACCGTACCTGTCGGCGTGCATGCGCTGGCTGAGCTGGCGCTGCAGCGCCTCCGCGGTGACGCTGGGCGGCACGATGGTGTACTGCACGCTGTGCCTGCAGAGATACAAGGCAGTACCACCATGGTGACGCCAACACGGCGTCAGTGGCGATTCACGCATGGTAGTGTGGCATGGTCAGCGCACACCTGGGCGGGTGCCGTGTCAGGGAGAGCATGTGCCAACGAGTGCTGTGCTGAAATGCGATGTGTGGACTCGTATACAACATTTGCAAGTCCACCACAAGGTAAGGAACAGTAAGCAGCGTCCAGTGCATACGCTTTAGGACCACCCGCACGTACCATAATGCCTTCATGCATGCACGTCCAGTATGCACCTGCTCACAGTGCACCTGCTCTCAGCCACATACCTGCTGCCCGGGCCTGTGCCCAGACCTGAGGATGATCCGGATATGGACGAGGACACGACGGAGTTGCCCAGGCTGTTCACGTAGCGCACGTGCAAGCCCCCGCGACCCTGCACGCACAACACCACGGCACAGTCAGGTGTTGGCGCCAGGCGCACAGTACGGCGGCAGGACAGCTTGGTGGAAAGGCAAACACACTTGCAGGGTTGCGTCATGCCAAGTGTGTGTTCAATCGAAGGTCCATCAAGCGGCAGGGTGGCTGTGAGGCGCATCACGACACCTCACTCTCAGCGCCGCCTCGTAGCGCTTACCGTGAGGTCCAGGGAGGACGAGGCGGCATCAAGGCTGCCGGTGTACGTGGTTGTGGGCGTGCCAGCCGCAAGCACCTCAGCCTTCGCGCTGGCTGCAGCGGCCACCGCAGCAGCTTCTGACCGACGCCTGCTCACCAGTAACAGCACGTGCGTCAGGGTGAGCCCAGGTGTACCGCATGGTGAAGCAACTCTATGTTACCAAGCGCCTTAGTGGGCCCGGATCAGCCCGGCCCGCCTTGTACTCCACAGCTCAGCCCAGCCAGTTATCAGCAAGGAGAGCGGCACTGCTGGCGGCAACATGACGCACACCCATAGGCGGCTGGCTGCACAGGGGGCCACCCACACCACTCCACACCACATCACCTACCGCTGGCGACGACGGGCGACTAGCAGGATCAGCAGCGCTATGAGAGCGACCCCACACACCGCCCCCACCACGACGCCCGCCACGGCGCCAGCGCTCAGGCTTGCAGAGGAGGGCGCTGACGCGTCAGGCACCGGCGCCGCCGCGACGGCGGGCGGCGGGGCTAAGCTGCGTGGCAGTGGGCGCGGCGGCGCGGGGGGCGGGGAGGCGCGGATGGGCAGGTCGGGGTCGGTGAGCTCCACCGCATAGGCTGCCGCGTAGGAGCACAGCAGCGGGTAGTACACGTAGGCCCGCGCGTCGTAAAAGGGCTCGTTGTTTTCCGGGACCAGCGTTGCCATGGCGGTGGCGTTTGGGAGCGCCACCGCGCACAGCTGTGTGCGCAGCTCCCTGGCTCCCGAGTTGGTGATGGTGACGCCCAGCGTGATGATGAGGTCCTTGCCCTGCTCAAGGTCGCTGGCCGACATCGCCTGCGGCCGCATGCGCAGAGGCAGCGGGTCACGCGGCAGCACCAGCGGCGCTATTGGGGCAGACAACCCCTGCGCGTGCGTTTTATCACCGCGCAAGACCCGCCACACACGCCCCCCTCCTCCTCCTTGGGTCAAGCACTGATCCTTGCACCTGACACCCTTCCACCCGCGCCCACCAGCGCACCTGGCGGCCAACCAGCAATGCGCGCGCCGAACACAGCAGTTTGTAGGAGGGCGTGGGGCAGAGGGAGGGCAGCTGGAAGGTCTCCACCCAGCACCCGGTCCCGGCGGCATCGCTCCGTGCGCAATCGGCCATAGCTGCCCTCACAGTCGCGTAGGCCGCATCAGCCTCTGAGGGACCGGGGAATAAGGCGTCCGGCGGGCTGGGCGCAAGCGGTGGTGAAGACGCGTCTGCCAGCAGTCGGCGCCTCCCCGCGCTGCCGAGCGACGGCGTGTCGCTGTCCATGTACCTCATCATCGCCACCAGGCTCACCTGCGCTAGGCGCCCGCCCGCACCCGCCGCAACCTGCGCACAGCAGCAGCCAGGGCAGCGCAAGGAGACCTTGACCTTGAGCGCCATCATGTATTCATTTACTGTGTGACTTCAGTCATGCGGCCGGTTCAATCGGTGGGCAGTCAACACGCAGCCTCAGCGATGGCCAGGTGAGGGACACAAGTGCTGAGGTGCAGGCTCAGGCTCAGAGGCCAGGTACTTGCGTTGCGTTGCGTTGCGCGTCACGCACCTGTCTGGCGGTGTCCAGGTCCGCGGGGCCCGGGTACAGCACCACCGGCACAGCGGCGTTGCCAGTGCTGTTTCGCACCTGCGGCGCTGGGCCTGCACAGCGCAAGCCGAGCGAGGGATGTGACAGGATGCACACCAACAGGTGAGAGGATGAGTACGGGCAGCAGGGGTGCGGGCGCGTGTGGCCAAGCAAGGCTGCCGCTGAGGACCTCAGGGTCGATGTACATGTGGGTTGGGTTAGGACTTTGGACAGCTTCGACATTTCGCCCAACCTAGCCGAGTGAAACAAATCGCACACATTCTGCTAACCCTGCAGGTTAAGACGCACCTGAGCTGACTGGAGCGGGGCCGCGGGGGGCACAACAGCATCAAAAATGTTTGTCTACGCAGACATGCTGATTCGGCCTTGTTAGGGCCCTCCAATTGCAGTGGAACCTGCCGGCCAGATGCGCGCAAGCGCACACAGACTATAATCGTACTTACTCTCGCACACAAACGGCAGCCGCCACTCCTCGCAGGGCCGCGCATTGAGCGTGCTTTGCCCGCCCAGGTCGCCCAGCGGCTGCAGCGCGCCGCAGCCGCTGAGGGACGCGTTGATGGCGGCGCCCACCAGCGGGTACACCAGCGAGGCGTTGACGGCGCGACCAAATCCAGCGCACCAGCCCGTGCATTCCGGCTGCACGCCTGGCAGTGCAAATAATGCAATTGGTGCGCTCGGGGGCGAGGGCGAGGGCGAGGGAGGGGGCGCTGGTGAGGGCTTTGTGGTGTTGTGCGCGGGAGGTGGGCTGGGCGGTGCCGCGTTGTACTGCAGGCCAATCCAAGCCTGCCAGGTGACAGCACCGCTCCCCGCGTTCGGCTGGATCAAGGCCGCTTGTGCAGCCATGATGAGCCACCTCTCCAGGAACGCGAGCTCCTGGCTATCACGGAAGATGGCCAGCTGCGACCCGTTGCCCAGGCCCTGACAGATCGACGCCGCCTGCGTGTACGACACGCGGGACGATGCGTACAGCGCGTACTGCCGCCCGCGGTACGAGCGTACTGACGACGCCATGAAGGGCGAGGCGTAGCCGCCGCCGGCCGTGCGCATCAGACCGGCGCCGTCGGCGGCCAGGCACGTGCGGGTGCGGTACGCCGGGCGCAGCCCGTCCGCTGGGGGTCCGCCCAGGCGCAGCAAGGACGGCAGCTTGATCGGCAGGCCCACGTACTGCGTGACCTGCCGGAAGCGCAGCAGCAGGCACTCGCCCACGGGCCGCAGGAAGAAGCCCTGGCACGTGGCCTGTGCGCGGCACAGTGCGGCGCACTGCACCATCCGGGGGATGGCGGGCATGGGGCGCAGCGGCGTGGACTCCGGCAGCGGTGCCTGCACCAGCGCGAGCGTGACCAGGCCCTCTGGCCAGGATATGGTGGCGTTGAGCGGGCCGTCTCCCGCCACGTTGGAGCACACGTACCAGGCGTCGCCCAGCTGCACGTGCTGCGGGGTGGGGTCGGGCTGCAGCAGCTCCACGCGGGGGAAGAGGCGCGCCGTGTACACGCAGGTGGTGGTGGCGTACCAGGCGGGGCCTGCGCAGGGGGGGGGGGTACACACGCGGGCAGCAGGCGCAGCGTTATGCCACGGCACAAACGAGGGAAGTAACAAGGGAAAGTGCACCTGCAAGCAACACGCGCCTGCGTAGTATACCGTACTTGCACACACCGGGACGGCCTCAAGGCATGTGGCTGAAACACAGTACAGCAGCATCCGCCGGTATTCCGATAGCGGCATGATGGCATTATGTTCTGTACATGGCTCATGTTGCCCTGCAAGCAACAACGCCTGCGGCCTGACCTGATGATCCGATTGCTGAGCTGAATGCTCCTGTCAGCAGCACGCAGGTTGAGTTGTGGGCCATCCACGTGAAGGCCATGCATGGCAGGGTGGCGTTGCAGCGCTGCTGGCACTCGCCCACGCTGGCGGCGGGGATGAAGCCCCCAAAGGGGTCACCCGCCAGCGCATACCCCTGCAGGGGGGCAGGCACCGATGCAAGCATGCGCAGCAGGCAGGTTGCAGGTGGTTTGCAGGATAAGGTTGTTGTGTTTGGAGCGGCATAGCCGATGCAGATGCTCCCCTCTGACCAATCGGTTGAAGCGTGTCACGAAGCGAAGGCAGCAGCAGCGGCAGGTAAACAGGCAGGGACAGAGTGATTGCAAGCGGCAGCGCAGTCACTGTCAGGAGGCGGTGTTGTTGCGGTGATCCACAGGAATATCGGATGTGTGCAGAGGAGGTGAGAAAGGTTGTTCATCAGCCGACGTACCTGGCTGCATGCATACGCCGGTGGCATCATGCCGTACGGCACCACGCGCGTGTGCGCCACACACGTCTCAGCCGTGGTCCAGGCGTCAACGCCGCTGCGGCTCACATACCCCGGCGCTGGCTTGTAGGTGAGGTACGAGCCGCGTACTGCGGTTGACCAGCCGCCGTTGACGTCCTGGAAGACCGTTGTGTCGTCCAGGACCGCCAAGGACTGTGATACGAGCGACGTACTGCGGGGGGCCAAACAGCAGAGGTGACACAGCGAGGTGGGCGCGATTCGCGTAGCGCAGTGATGCAATCAATTAGTCACTGCATGCTACAGTACAGCTGCTGCAGGCCGCAGTCGCATCACTGCCGTACTTGCATGCCTTGCAGTCCTGCACAATCCAGGACCGTGCAGCCTGCAAGGAACGGCCTCTTACAGGCCTGCATAATTAAATGAAAGTAATACAACCCTCCCGGGTCAGGCATCAACAATCACACGTACCGCAGTGAGCAATACACCATGGAGCTGTTGGCGCCATCAGGCAGGGCGGAGGTGGTGAAGTGAGAGCAGCGCGTGTTTGCCTCACACACCTGCAAAACACGTAAGCGCACCCAGTTTATCATGCCGCAAACTGTCGGGTCCAGTAGCAGCTGTCGCTCCTCGGTGTGTACCCCCCCCTCCAAGATCCTTCACACCATCAGAAATGATGAAAGAAACAGCAGTGCGACCTGAATGAATGCAAGCCAGGCACACTTGCATACTGCGCCACCCGTCACCTCACACATACCATATGTACGGTACCTTGTTGTCACAGTGCACCCCGCCTACTGCGACTGCTACTGCTACTGCGACTGCTACCACCACTGCCGCGCCACCACTGCGTACCTGGGCGCAGGCGTGCGCGCTGCCCAGCATGTAGGCGCCGAGCTCCAGCCCGGCGATGTCGACCGACGGGTAGCAGGCGTGCCACTGCGTGCCTGAGGGCTCAACACACACGCCACACAACGCACACCACACCACACGCACCGAAAGACCGCCGGATCAAGATGGACGCCAGCAGCAGCAGCAGCAGCAGCTCACTGACACTCTCTCTCTCTCCCTCTCTCACCGCTCAGGCCCAGCCTGCGCTGCACAACCGCCTCCCCCTCTCCCCCCGCCACCAGGGAGGACGGGATCTCGCTCCATGCATGTCGCGCGTTGTGAGTGCAGGCCAGCAGCACCTCCCCGCCCGGCGCGCCGGAGCTGTTGGCAGCAGCGGCGGGCGGTGATGGTGATGGCGATGATGTGGCCAGCGGGCCCCCCGGCCCTGACCTGCAAAACGGCGCGCAAGACGATGCCACCCGGCTGCATATGTCAGACCAGAGGACATCTGGTCAAAGCAAACTGGCAATCCTTGACTGCCAGGCAGGCAACACCGTGCTTGATCAAGCTCCTTGCATCACACACTCATGCCCATCTCGCATCCCGCATCACCACGGCGGCCATGAGTCATGAGCGCCACTACAGGGAGCAGGAGCAGTAGGAGTCGTACGCACTTGAGGACACACGTAGGTGCCGGTGTGGCGCCAGAGGGATCGGAGCGCAGCGTGTAGGCGGCGCATAGCGGGTCTGAGGAGCAGTTGGCCCAGCACTCCTCGTGGCTGGAGCCCCGCCACACCTGGTACTGGGTCCCTGTTGCCAGCAGGCACGATGCAGGCAGCAGTCGGCGCCCGGCAGCAACAGCACAAAAGAAGGGGGCACGCTCGCGCCAAGCAAGCACCCACAGCACAATTCTGCCACATGGCCGGGTGGCCGCTGTACTATCCCCGCCGCCTCACCTGGGGCGTCCATCACGGGCGCGCCCGCGCAGGTGTATCTGGCCGGCAGCTCCAGGCGTGGCATGTGGTAGCATGTGGCGGTCACGAGGGTGCCGTTCCCAAGTGGCGCCAGTGGCGGGCCGCAACCGCCAAGTGGGTTACCTGGGAACCACTTCACATGGCTGCGCGCCATGGGCCTGCCGACCGACATGGCGAATTCATAGCAAATGCACAGCACATCAGCACCGCAAAGCGAAATCAGCTCAGCCAGGAAGGCTCAAAAATGCAAGGCTTGGCAACAACACAGTGTGTGGAACACGGTGGTCCAATACTGGTCTTGCCAGCTGCCGACTCACGTTACTGGACCAAACGGCTGCAGTCTTGCGTTGTATAGCAAGCAGGCCAGGCTGCTCGTCGCGTTTGCTGTGCTATTGCCGCTGCCATTGCCGCTGCTCATCATGCTTATCAGCCCAAAGCCCCGGCAGTCAGGCGCGGCCATGCAGGCCGCAGCGCACTGGGAGGCATTGGCAACCTGCGCACGAGGCGGCGCACACACACAGCGCACGCAGCAAGGTAGGCAGGCTGCGCGGCGAGGAACACGTTGCATCATCGTATGTCGCACGCGGCAGGCAGCGGGGGAGAGGCAGCATGCAGCGCAGGATAGAGGAAGCAACCAGCGTCAGTAACTCAATGCTACCATGTGTTGGGAAAGCAGGTAACTGCTCGCCTCGTGTGATGAGACACTCGTACACTCGTCACACGTGTAATAGCAGCAGCAACACATGCATTACATGTTTCATGAAACGCCTCCGCGCGGCGCAATGCCCACAAACGTACCTTCGTGTTGCGCGGCGGCAACCCCCCGTCGCTGCATTGCTCAGCAGCGTCATACTTCCATGGCCATTCGGCGCGTGGATCCGAGTAGCTATCATCGTCTTGCGTGTCATCGGTGCCCCCCCCCCCGCCGCCGCCGGTAGCGTTCACCGGCTGGCACACAAACCATGCCCCGTAAAAGAACTCCGAGTAAACTGATGAACGAGTCACATATTGTTGGGTGTCGGGCAGCGGTAGTGTATGGTAGAAGTAGTATCGTGCATTCGGGAGGATTGCGCCAGTCCTCATGCACAGGGGCGCAGCCCACCAAGCCTGTGCAAAGGGGTACGGAGGTAGTCGAAACACTGATGTCAGTATTAATTATAAACAAAGGCAGGCGCAGGCGACCTTGCTTGCGGGCAGTGCGTGTAGCTATCCCCGCTCATAGTGACAGGTAGGTGGGCGGCGCCAGCAGCGGGGCACGGGCCCGTAGCATGTGTTGAGTTGTTGAACAAGGGTGCGAGATGTCCATTGACATGTGATTGTGTGGCTATGACACATTCCCCTTGAACCTGGCGTATTATCTTGTTCATTATGTGGACCCCTCCTGGCCTCACCTCTATCAATAAGGCCTCCGAAAGGGCCATCACGCCAGCGTTCTGCATCAGGCACGCCCCTGCCCGGGTGTCGTACACATACGCCTGCGGAGGGAGCCCAGCCGGGTCACAGCCAGGCAGGGGTTCAGCACATACACACACGCTGCCACTCGCATGCTCTCCATAGCCCTTGCCTCTGGAGGCAGGCGGTGTTATCCAGAGGCAGTAAGAACAGCATATTGATGCGGCCCGCAGCAGAGCAGCAGCTCACGACACGCACCTGGCAGCCGGACATCCTCTCGCATAGCACTGAGCATTTGCCCAGCTCAGACGGCGTGGCGGCTATGCGGGCCAACACGTACGGGTTGACCAGCGCCCAGCCGGTCATGCAGGTGAAGGCCGCAGGCCCCTCGCCCCTGTTGCCATAACTCAGGATGGACGAGCCCGGGGTACTGTTGCGCTGGAGCGCGGATGCCTGCAGCAGCGCCCATGTCCCCAGCTGTGCGGTGGCGGTGGCGGTGGTGTCGCCGAGCAGCAGCTCCCGGAAGGCAGGCAGCGCATTGCCCTTCACTGGCGCGTCCACTGTGGCCAGATACATAGTGCGCACAACACACAACACATGCGCGCGGTACTGGACTTCTAATAAAATCGATCACGCATGGACTTGGGCACAGGTGCATGTAGCTGCTGAGCTGGCGATTGGAATGCATGCAACGCCACCACCACCGCATGCGTGCTCAAGGTCACCTCTGCAGGCTGCACACCGTGTGGCAGGGACGCTGCCAGCGGTGTTTGTGCGTACCTGGCAACACCACCTCCATGTCGAAGCTGTTGGGGTATGCAATGTCTCGCGACAGCGCGACCGTGTTGGGAGCGGCAGCGTCGCTGTTGGTCCCATCGCCACTGCCTGACCCGGCAGCGCCTGCATCGGTGATCTCATACAAGTAGAAGGCCGGTACGGGCACCTGGTACAGACTGTACGCCGGCCCAGTGATCTTTGCCGCCCTGCACACAAGCAGTACAGCAGTGGTTCAGGTTTCGCTCCCCTA
>BDDA01000448.1:46643-69410 GCA_001662385.1 Chlamydomonas asymmetrica | reverse complement strand
CACGCAGGCCCAAGTAGCCCTGATGAGGGGGGGACCCAGGGGGGGGGGGAAGGGAGGGAGGGGGCAGGTGGGCGAAGGAAACGAGGTATTTGCAGAGAATGCGATGCACATCATCTCCAGCTTTGCGGGACCAGGTGATGCTGCCATCTGTGCGCACAAAACCTGCCTGGGCCTGCAGGCCCCAAAATTTAACTGATTTGTAATGCAAAGATACAAACATGCGTGAGCGCTCACACGCGTGGTGGGGAGCGCCTGCATGTGCAACTGTGCATGCTGCAAGCACCACACAGAGCGTGGCAGTGCAAGTGCAGCGGCTGACATCCTGTTGAGGCAGTGTGAGGCGTGCGTACCAGCGAGAAGCGGCCAATGTAGTCAAACATAGCGCCACCAGGCTCGTTGAACATGGAAGGCACCGCAGGTAGGGCTCCTGCAACACAACAGTGCCATCAGCAGCAGCAACGTAACGTATTCATGGTTAGGCGTCAAGGCATGCAGTATGTTGGTTGAACCTTGAGTCGCTTGGAGCTGCTTGCTCGCTCGTTTTCGGGAATACGGGTGCCACGTCCAGGACGCGCTCAGTCCGAGGAGGGGTACGTGCAACCTGCTATGTTCACGCATCCAGCCGTGCCTGCTGCAGCGGCAAAATGCGGCAATGGGCGCCGCACATGCGCGCTCTTGCCTTCTGCTGGAAAGTTGATAACTAATAAGGCATCCATTGGCAGTCCTTGCAGGCCAGCTGGTCAGCACACTGCCGAGTGCGTGCGGAGGGCCAGCACGTGTGGCGGGCCAGAGCGCACCTCCCAGACCGCTCGTCAGCCAGCGAGTTGGTGAGGCGCACACACACATACACATACTGATAGCGCAACCAACTGCAGGCGCAATGCTATGCCTGCACGCGTACCGGCACATGCGCGTCACGCCCCACGCGCACCTGGCAAGGCGCAGATGAAGCCCAAGGGTTCCGCGCAGCTCGCCCTGAGCAAGTCGACAACAAAAGGAGTGCTGTTGGAGGAAAGGGGATTCGTCCAGCCGATCGAGGCGCAGCGCGGCCCAGCGGCAAACGCCGCAGCGCTGCCTGCTGAGGCGGCCGCTGCTGCCGCCGCTGCCGCTGCGTCCAGCACTGTGGTGCCGGGGTAGTACGCAGGGTCCAGCCCGCTGAGCCACATGTAGCCCGCGCTGCTGTTGCACGCGCTGCGCGATGCCAGGCGCAGTGCAGGGGTGAGCGAGGCTGCGGCGTCGGGCCCGAAACCGGCCGCCACGCCATCCTCCTGCCCATTGGGGCAGTACAGGCCCACCCAGCAGCCTGCACCGGGCAAAAGCACAACAAAACGCAACACGCACACACGCCTGGGTGCATGAGCATTCAAGATAGCCTGGCTGGCCAGGCAGAAGGTGAAAACATTGATGATATCCGCACCAGATTGACCTGAAAGTGGATATCCTGACTCTGCTGGCTAGACAAACAAACAGCCCACACATCCTCCCACAGCCCCAACACAGCTCCCAAGCTCCGCCATCGTGATACGCTTGAAATTGACACCTTCATCTGGGACACCCCGTGCATCAGGCAGGCGTCTTCTAACCAATGTCAAGCTCCACATTGAACATGCATGGCATCTGCCCTCGTTGGAGAACAGCGCGGAACATTTCGTGTGACGAAATGGCATCGGCTGCCCGTTCGCTGGCAAATGCAGCCCAAACCATCATGTTCGAACACGGGGCGAGGGGCACCAACCTTGAGGCGATGTGTATTCCAAGCTCTGGGTGTAGAACAGCTGCCGCAGTTTGATTTCCTCGTCTGCGCTTGCAGCTGCAGCCAGGTGTCCGCCATACGCCTGGCACACTTGCTCCGCCTGCAGCACGCCAGCGGCGGGGAGCGCATGTCAGCATGTGTAACCCAGGCAGGCAGACAGGCAGACAGGCAGGCAGCTACCCGTACGACTGGCGGTCGTCAAGCGGGGCAAGTGGCAAGTTCCTTGGGATGGCACCCCCAACACTGCGGACCTGGTGCAGCAGCAACAACAGCATGGTGCAACCCCTCATGCGCACACCTCATGCGCAAGTATGCGTATGTGCTACGTGCCTGGTGGAAGGAGCGTGCGGCCGAGGGGGGGAACACAAGCATCTGCTGCCCGGCTGGCCCGGGGATGGGGTTGCGCAGCGGCAGCGGCAGCTTGCATGTAAAGGGGTAGGAGACGGCGGATCGCACGCTGGTGTAGCCGATTGCGCCTGCACATGGACATCAGTACATCACGCACGGCCATCATGCACGCATTCAGTTGTGGCCCAGCACAATAAAAGTATAAAACACGCATGTAGTTGCAGTTTGGATGGCTAAACAGGCATCGCATGAGCAGGACCTACCTGCGAACCTTGTTAGGGCCAAGCTCTCATCCTGCAGCCAGCAAAAAGACCACCGTGCACGTCAGTAATGCACGCGGCGCGCTGCATGCCTGGCGGGAAGCAGATGAGGACAGCGATTAATGTGCGCATGCGCAAGTACAAAAACGCATGGACACGCTTTCAAGAAGCATGATAGCAAACTCGTGCAAAGGGAGGCATCCGCACCAAGAGAGCCGAAGCGTCCGCGTCTGCCGTCCAGGACACAAAGTTGTTGAACTTGAGCGGCAGCAGGTCTGCCACACGCGAGCCGTTGGTGACGCTGGCGAAGCTGGAGATGTCCACGCTGAACGCGCTGCCGTCCTGGCCTGAGCGACGCAGCCAGGCAACAACAGCCGCAAGGCAAGTTCATGTTTCTCAACAGTACTGTACCATATATGTGGTGCCGCCTGGCATGCTGGCAATGGTGCGCGCAAGCGCGTGGCATGGAGGACTGGGCAGCATGGAGCCCATGTGTCGCTGCCTGCCTGAGCTGAGGGCCCTCGCAGAGGGTGTGTGTGTGCCGCTCACTCACTTGTCTGGCGGCTGCGAGCGCCCAGCCGCGTCTGCCATACGCCACCAGGCACGACTGGCAGCTGGCCAGGGTACCGCTCAGCGTTGAGGCGGCTCCAGGCCAGCGCGAGCGCGTCAGCCTCGTAGCGGCTCGCGGGTAGCGCCAGGCCGCCGCCGCGCGCGCTGCAGACGCTTGCCGCGGCGTCAAGGTTGAGCGGCCATGCGCTGTGCAGCTCGTAGATTGAGCCATCGGAGATGGTGATGGCGGAGGGCTGCGGGACTGCGTGGACACAACCAGCACGTAGCACAATGCATGCCCAAAGAAAGGCAGCGCAAGCAACCAACACACTTGCATGAAACAAAGGACCTAGCCCAGGCATGTGCTCGGTTTCAGGGTTGCTGCATGCTGGGACAATTGAACATGCAGTGGAGCTGCAGACCCTCCTCCCGCCCCCAGCTGTATGTAGCAATATGAGCATTTGAAACCTCTGCAGCTTTGCTTGGTCATGGCCTGGAAGCACCGCTGACGTCTCACGGTGCGTAATATAACGCTGACATACAGTGGAGCGCACATGGGAAGTGGCCACGGACGTCAGCTGGGCCGCGCCACACTCACGCTTGCTGGTGGGCACCTCGCATGTGAAGTTGAGCTGCGTGGTGCTGGAGGCGCAGTCGCTCTGGTTGACGGCAAGCCAGCGCAGCACCCCGTACCACAGCACTGCCTTGACGCAGGCCCGGCCCGATACACCCTGCGCGCTCATGAGCTGCCCTTGCTCCTACATACAGAAGGAACACCCATATGCGGCATGTTGCAACAACTGTCATGTCACCAACCGGCTACCTCTGCTTCGCAACAGCAACAGCAGCAGCAGCGGCGGATCACCCTGGCTTGGAAAGAGGGCATACAAATCACGAACGCGACTTCCAGGCCCAGCGTGGCAGACTGAGTATAAACACACCACCACCACCGCGTGCAGTGCAGCGATGCAACAGCCCCAACCAGCAGCGTGGGTCATGCCAGCACATTCTAACACACACACACACCTCGCCACCCTCAGGTGCAGTTCTCACCATCACGCATAACATAAGCACACTGCACGGCCCCACGGAAAGCACACTGCATGGCCCCACGGGAACCACATAACACACACACACGTACACCGCTGACTCACAAACGTCCCGAACGCCCGCCCGCTTGCCCACACAAACGCCTGCGGGTCCTGGCTGCTGAACGAGTCAGCGCCCAGCCAGGCTAGGTCCACCTGCTGGCTGCTGGCGGCGCCGCCGTCACCTCCCGCTGCCGCGGCGGCCGCTGCGAGCTGCTGCCACACGCGCAGCACTGCTGAGGCGGTGGTCGCGTTGGGCAGAGAGGCCAGCGCACCACCCAGCGACTGGCAGTATGCCTTGGCATCCTGGCGGGCCGCATGGGAAGAACCACACGGTGGCACAGCGCAGAGCCACCACAGCGCAGCCAAGTCAGTGATGCAGCCAGTGCTGGTGCTGCCAACGTTGCGAACACCAACATATAGTTGTGTTCCTACATGCACACACACAAGCCACTGGACGCCTGTTTGGTGCATTGTAACTAGTGCGCATATGAGCATATAACACACGTGTTGCTGAAGGATTCGTTTGCTCACCGTGTACGAGCGCGGGTTGGCGATGTATACAAAGGTGGTCTGCGGCGCCGATGGCTGAATCAGCACCGTCAGCGGCAGGTCTGCAGCGCACGCAACACAAACCAGCGCTCAGCATGCCGCAATGGTCAGCAGCATTTTCATTCGCCATCAAGCCATGACGCGCACACTCGCATCGCATCGCCGGCTGCATCTCAACCCCAACACACAGCGACCGAACCACCACAGCCCTTGCGGATGACAGAGCCTCAGCGTGCGGTTTGAGCCGCGCCTACCTGACTGCGTGAACATGCACAGCGGCGGGAAGCCTGCGGGGTCCGCCAGCTCGCTCTGCGGGCTGCCGGGCGCCAGCGACATGCCGTCACAGTCCACCCACACGGCGGCCACGCTAGGGGAGGCGCTGGCGTTGCTGGTGGGGGGGCGCAGGTTGGGCTTGGCGCCCGCCAGGCGCGCACATGCCGCCACATGCGTGCGTGTGGCGGCTACTGGCGTCAGGTCAAGGTCCCACTGCATGGCCGGTGGGATGAGCGCAGCACAACCCACAGCAGTCAGCAACCTTATCATGGCTATGTTGCCAAGCAGCGTGCGGAGTTGGCTTGCCCGCCTGGCCACGTTACTTGCAGGCAGGCACACATGCCGCACCCACCTACAGCAAGGCTGTCTGGGCAGGCTGTGACAGTACACACACGCTACCTACACAACACCCAACTCTGTGCGAGGAACCTGCCAGCGCTGACAGCAGCAGCACAGTCAGTACTACAGTAGTCGCACCACTACACGTGCATGGTCCGCGGCTCACCAGGGATTGTGACGTGGGTGCGCCGCTGTCCCACACCCCGCTGTGGTCGTCGCCGCTGACCCCCTTGGTGGCACCCAACCAGGGGTGGCCTGTGGCATGGCAGCATGAGCATAGCAGCATGGGCATGGGAGGGTCCACCAACCAGCCAGCCAGGGCGTGGCGGCTAGGGGGAGGGGGGCTGGCTGCGTGGCACGGCTCACCCTCCGGCGGCATGAGCAACATGCATACAGCACCCAAGCTAGGTCACAGCTCTGAAGGCTTCTTCTATGTCCAGGACAGTGGTTGCTGAGCAGTGGCGGCGGGGTGGTGTTGCTTGCTGACAACAGCTTTAGGCAACCTGCCCTGGCAATGCATGCCCCTCCAGAATGATGCTGCGCTTGACGATTGAACCCACCTGTGATCTCGTAAGCGTCCAGTACATCCCATAACACGTCTTTAAACCTGTGAAAGTGCAGGCAACCGTGCAATAATCACACCAGCCGTGAGGGCTGTCTGTCAGTGGCGCTGTAAGGGCTGCCGCACCACCAGGCCACACCCATCCACGTAGGCAGGCAGGCAGGGTCCCGCCCTGCAGGCTGCCGGTACGGCTAGGCAAACATGACCGGAGCAGCATGCACCGTGCAGCAGGTCGCGCGAGTGGGCCATCACAAATGCAGCATATGTTTTGCTCGTGCAGTCGTGCCTGCCTGCCATGTTGGCCCTTGCAAGTATGCAATGCATGTGCGTGCCGTCATCGCATGCGGCCGAGCGAGTGTGTTGCTTGGCCAGGAGCATGTGCAGTGGTTGGCGCTGGGTCACCTGTAGTTGAGCAGCGTTGCCATCTGCCCGCCCTGCTTGCTGCAGAACGTGCGTGCGTCGTTGTACGCAACGTAGCCCTCGTATAGCTGCACGCACACACGCACACATGCGGGAGAGAGTGCACAACACGCCCATTCACCTTGTTGCACTCATCAAGCAAGCAGCCATGGCGCCTACAGCACGGAAGGCCTCTGGCCTGCCCTGGTAAGAACCCTCCACCAGCGCTTGCCGCTGCCGTGGAGCGCATGATGCATCACCGTAGCGCCTGCCGCCATTAGCCCAGCATGCCCTCCTGCCTGGGGTCAGGCGCTCCACACAACATTTGCACATGTGCGTGGCCGCAATGCCTCGCTGCGTTCATGCATCAGCCCGGCAACCCGCACCCCCTTCCCCTCAAAACCACACACGCATGCACACACGCACCTTGTACTGTATGTTGTCCGCCTGGTACACAAACGCCTCTGCGACACCTGCGAGGGAGGGAGGGCAGTCCGCCAGCCAGTACACTGAGCCTGCGCTCAGCCTCCTGCATGCCCTACCACAGGTGTGGCCAGCCTCGTCCACGCAGGCCAGAATGACTCACCCTCCCGGCCACTACCCTGTACGTAATTGCGCGGACACTCCAAGACCTGTCTGCGAATCCACAGACGAACCAGGCGTTGGCCGTGTCGGCACTTTACCTGGTCTACACTGACATGCCGCCTGCCACGCACCTTGCGGGAAGAGCTTGCATGCATGCCACGCGAGCTCTGTGCAGTTCTGCACGGCGTAGCTCATCGCGGTGGTGCCGACGCCTTGCAGCACCAGGCACTGCGCTGGAGGCAGGTCGGCAGGAGTAGACGTGAAGTCTGCATACAGGCAAGGCATGCGGCAAGCAGCGGGGTGGGGGCGGGTGGGTGGGGGCTTGTTTCATGCGATGTAAGCTGCTGGCCTGATGATGGAGAGACATGTGCTATGGTGGGCAACCGAAGGCATCACAACACCCCCAGTGAATGCATCTGCCCACAGGCACACCTGGACACAAGGAGAGTATGGCCGGCTATATCACAGATTCACAGCCAAGGTGCATTGCGGCCAGGTGCTGATGAACAGGAATTAATGCTGTACTGATGTCCAGGCGTGCGCAATGCACGTGTTTTCATGCAAGCTTGCCCTCACACGAGACCACCAGGAACGGCGTGCACATAGTGTCCGCTGAGGCATCAAGGCAACGCATACGCGCAAGGATCAAGCGACAACGTATCAGTCATTGCTTGAGTTGCAGTTACGGCCTGCAAGCGGTGTGTACTTGTGGCTGTTTTCGCGATCGTAAAATGACACCGAATGCGCACCTCGTTCACTCAGCCACAGGTCGCTCCAAAACGTGGTGGTGTCATCCCATGTAGTCACTTGTCCTAAGCTGTCTGTCATAGCACCCAACCACACGCTCCACTGGCTGTCACTGCCGTTGGCGTTAGCCCCGAAACCTTGGCCCAACACACGAAGGTCTTGCATTCTGTGCACACCACAACAACGAGTGAGGTCAAGCACGCCAGCTGCAGCACACTGCCATAACAAAGCAAGCAGGATGCCAGCACTGCAGTGTCTGCCAGCCTGGATGCGAGTCCGACTGTGTGCGAGACCGGGCGTGAGCGACAGGCGTGGCTTCGAGATACCCTTGTCATAACAGCAGTACAATAGGCAGACAGCGGACATGAGCCACAGCTCACTAGTCAAGGCTGTGCCCCAGGTGCCTGAACTATTGGAGCATGGCGGGAACTGAGAGCAACATACAAAAGTGTGCACGCCCAACCGTAGTTTTACGGTCTCACCTGTTGATTGAAGCCAGCTCCCCTCCTAGAGAGGCGCAGTGCATCCGAGCTGCGTTGCGGCTCATGTTTAGGTCTGTGAAACCCGCGAATAAGTGCAGCTCTCCAGGTGTTGCAGCTGTGAACGAACTGGGTCCTGCATACACCCGTCACACGCGCAGCGCACACCAGCTTGGCGAGCAGTAACCTATTCACATCCGTGCGCTACCGTACTGTAGGCATTACTTCGGCTTGTGGCAGTATGTCTGCAACAACAACGTTGCAGGAGGGAGCATTTACTCACCGTCAACATCATGCTGCTGCACGCTTGCACCGGGGTACACCAGACTGCATCCGGAGCCAACGCCAGCCTCCAGGCACGTGGCCGTCTTTAGCGTGCATTGACGAGCTTCTTGAAGGTAATGCACACTCCGGCAGCCCACTGCCTGCTCGCATTTTTGCAAGCAAGCTGCGAGGTCCACTGGTCCAGCGGGCTGGTATCGCACTGCCAGGTTAAAAGAGGTTGACAACCTCCAGCCTGACAGCACAGGACTCCAGCCTGCAAGCACGAGGGTTTAGGCCGGCAAGCACAAAAGGTCCGGCAGGAACTTCCCGAAGCACGCGGGAGACAGCCTGAACGTCCTCAAAAGAGTAAGAATTGCCTCAAATCAGGATGGAAGCTGTGCGTCTATTCAGCCAAAGGCTGCCGATTCTGCTTCACTGCGCAAGGAGCAGCTGGTGAGGTCCCTTTGCCGCCGCTGGCTGACGACTGAACACAGCGTGGTGCTGCTGCGCTGCAAGGAGCCTTGGTGAGGTCCCGTGGCGCCTTTAAGCACACACTGCTTGCAAGAGCTGCTTCCAGGCCAAGAGGGCTGCACACAAAGTAATCTTCACCGAAAAGCAGATGCGTGCTGAGTCCAGAGCACAATTCACACAAAGCGCCCGTACCGAGGCACGAACATTCGTAAAGCGCAACCCAGTTCTCGTGCTCCAAGAAGAAGTTCCAGACCTGACCAGCGGACACAACCGGATATGCTGCTTGCCTACAGTGCGCGCCACAGGCGTGTTGCTCCGACAAGACAACACCGCGCCATTTCGTCAACAACCGCTTTGTTTACTCCAAACCACTCCCGCCACCTACCAGCAGTGCAGAAGCCCAGCTGCAAGACCACCACAGACAGCAGGACAAGCCTTTGTTGTGCCCATGAGCAGCAACTCCTGTCCATGTGCACCGCGCTCAGTCCATGCAGAACCACTGTTGCACTTGCACCACTGCGGCACTTGGTGTCCGCGCCCAGGTGCGTCTTAAGTCCGTGATATTAAATAAAGCACATAGAAACGTGCGCTGAGCATTGGTTACAGCTGCTGACACAGATATGGGAGCGGCACCCGTTGCGAGGTTGAGTGAGTGTGTGACAATTACTCAGGTGTGCGTGTTTATCGTATACAAGCCAGAACAACAAGCACACCAACACAGGGTTCAGTCGTCTGAACGATACATGTGCGTTGGTTTGCAAGGTTTTTGCTTATTAGTGCGGGCCAGGATACTCGAGTCTGGACACACACATACAATCCACGAATCACACAAACTTGAGGAGAGAAAAACTACACCAGGCGCCTAAAGCATTTAAGACCATGCGTGTCACATGGCAGTACGGCTTGACAGCGTCAGCTTGGAGGGTGCAGCCGGCTGCCTTGTCCTCGGGCTTGGGTCCAGGCCTGATACGTACTGCATCCGATTTTTACAATGGGTGTTTTGCGAGCCATATCCATTCAAGGCAATGGCACAACTGCAAGCATGTGGAACGTTTGCAGCGGAGGACAACCAAGCGCCAGAGCTGAAAGCTTTCACACATCCCTCCTCAGTGAGTGTGTGGGACTTGCGATGCAGAAGGCTGAACAAAGGCGTTAACATGATGTGGTACGGTAGTGCGCTAACAACGTCGACACCACACTTGTATCTGGCGGCTGTAACGTCAACCACAAGCAGAAACGGGCATTGGTCCTGCACATAAATCCGCAGTCAAGCCCGTGCGATGTGCTGCCTGCTTTTTGTTGCCAGCGTCTTGATTGGTGAAAGCCACCAGGACAACCCAAGCTAAGTGTTGGTGCTGCATGCGCCAGGTTGCAGCAAGGTGAGATCCGAGTGTGGCATCACCTGAGCTACATGTGCATGAAGCATCTGCAGCAGTGCGAACCTGCTGTAGCGCGCCCGCCGCTCGGACAGGCTTTGGCATGGCAAGGAAGCCCTGAGCGAGCATAGGTTGGCGTGAGCACTGCATGTCAAAGCCTGTACTTTTCCAAGCGCTATGCCTGGCCTTCGCACTAGTTGGAAGGCGGGGAATTCCCGAGGCAGGAGCATGCAGCAATCATGCAGCAGGCGGGTGTGGATATCCAATGAACTGTGCGGCCTCACGCGCCTACCAGTAAGAACGAGAGGACGCAACAGAGTGAGGCTGATGTGCAGGTAGGCTATGGCGCTGTCGAGGGCAGCAATGAATGTGTGTGGGGGCGGTGGGAGGAGGTGGCTAGACAGCACGGTGGGCTTGTGACCATGACCAAATAAAACAATTATGCAGCACCGTAACCACGCTCAACACAATGGAGTGTTTCATCAGGTCAGGGGCCAGTAAAGAAGGATGGGGATGGCAGGGACAGGCCTCTGGGTGCAGGGCAGGCAAGGTGCGTCAGCAATCGCAAAATCAACATGCTTGCATTTTAAGCCGCAGGTGTCAGGCTCAAGCTTACACACCAAAGCGTCCAGATTCGTTTACTTACGGTGTAATTCCTGGCTGTGTTTTGGGATCGCAACCTTTTACTTGCCCTCTGCAAGCCTGCAACTCTCGTCAGCAGTTGCCACAGGTTGCCACTTGCACAATGGGTCTCTTCCGTTGGCTGTTCCGTCGTGCCTGCTACGTTGTATTCGACCAGGCAAGCTTATTTGCTGGATGCGCTTTGTTCAAGTGCTCAAAAAATTGTCAGTGTTGCGGAAGCCCTGCCGCTGATCGCTGTGTGCCAGCAATCACCACTTTGTCAAACCTTGACATCGTGCAGGTCGACAGGAACAGAAATGGAACCATTGAAGAAATTGAGGTTGAGGTGGCGGTTCTGAAGCTTTACAACCTAGTGAACAAGAGGTGAGCGCAGCGCGCACCAAGCGCTGAAGTGGCCATCAAAAGCTAGCTTGCCTCATGTGTGTTCATGGAAACATGCAAGCCACACTGTGTAATGCTTGCTGTTTACAACGTATACTCTTGCTTTTCGCTTGTGCTTTGCTCACCACTCCACCCCTGACCTGATTCGGAGGTATGACTGAGATGTTATGATGCGCGCGGTGAACTTTTGACTTTCAGACTCCCAGGCTGGCAGGATCCCCCCTCAGTTGACGTTATCAGGGTAAGCATTTCACGGCCGTTGCGGCACGCTGGTCTGTGCTGGCAAGTACCTTCATGTCTGTAGCGCCCTTGTTTAGGGTTGTCGGGGCGGGCGCCCTTTGAAGCGCTAGGCAGGCAAGGAGCCGGCCTGATGCTCTTGGCCTGATGGTCGCAGCTTTCAAGGCAGTGCTGACCTGTGCTTGCGCTCGCAGGCTGCTCTGAAGACTTTTGACTCTAACAAGGATGGCGTTCTGCAGAAGGTACGGCGTGCGGGTCCCGCACGCTGCGGAGTCGTGGACCAACACGTGCTGCAAGCGACGCCCTACACCTGTGTTACACGCTAGCACAGGCGGCGTGCTGCAGTGCTCGCCTAAATGTATCAGTATCGGCCGACACTCAACATTGATGAGGCACCGTGCCGATAGCATTGCCCAAACGTGTACGCAAGGCCCACACGCTGATGTTGCAATGAGCTGCGGCAGGGCTGCATTTGATTGCGCACCAGCAACCAGGCTGTTTCCTGCTTTGTGGTACGCGCAACATGGAAATGGTCTCTCCCCATCCAAGCCCACTAGCACATGCCTGTCTCAGACACTGTTTATAGCATGTGCACTTTGCGAGCAGACCTGCCCGCACCTACCTGAACGTGTGCTGCGCTCATGCCGACGTTGCTGCTGCCAGGACGAGTTTGTGGAGTTTGCGAGTGAGATGATGAAGAACGGCCCAGACGGTGAGCATGCATTGCATCCATCTTACGTGCTCACTTGCTTTGCATGCGTTGCCTCATTTCATCATTTGCCTGTGCACTCAGGTGCCAGCTTGCATTCCACGTTATGCCATGGCCATGCTGCAATGCGCTTGCGATCTGCGCTCATTGCGCTGCATGTCCTTGTGCACCACACACCAACACGGCTGCTGTGTCCCTGGCGCCAACGTGCTGCTCCGCAGTGTTCTTCTCACGCATCGGCAAGAACGCCGTGCTCACCACCGCGGTGCTGCCGGCATTCACCGTCAGCGTCAAGCACGTCGCGTCCAGCACCTTCCTGGCGGGCGTGCCGGGCATCGTGCTGGCGCCGGCGATCGGCGTCATCGCCAAGGCCATCCGCGGCCTGCTGCCCTTCTGAGCCCGCAGCGACCCATTATCATGACGCAGTACAGCTATATGCCTATGTAGCAAGCTAAAGCTTATTGCAGCTGAGTGCGTATTGCAGCCGATTTCATTATTTTGTTATTTCTTTACGCCGGCAGCGGTGCGCTCGCAGTCATGATGCTGTGTGACGCACCGGAACGCCAGGCAGGCCCCAAGCCACACATCTGGATGGAATGCACACCTGAGGGGGACGGTGCATGTACAGCAACCTCCCGGCAGTGGCATGCTCCGCACGTCCGGAGCGTGCAAGCTGGGGAGCATTGCACCCTTTGATGCAACGCTCCCCAGCGTTGCATCGAAGGGTGTGGCGGTGTGATGCAGCGTCACTGGTATGTTCCAATCCTAAATGCACGCGTCCAACTGCCATGGAAATAATGTAATACAAATTGCACCTAGGAATAAGCCCAGAGGCTGCTGTGTGTAACAGGAGCCAGAGACTGCTGTGTGTAACAGGGCGGCCTGCTGATGCGAGGATCGCGATCTAGCGCTTGATATTGCAGTCCCCGATTAAGACAGCAACCCTCGCAACGGCCCTGCTGTGTAATTGTGCCCAGCACAGTGCAGCGGCCTGAATGCATTATTCCACTACCCCTGCGGCCCTAACAACCCCTGTGGCGCAGGCGCGGCCACGGGTGCGGGCGGTGGAGGTGGCGGAGGTTGTGGCGCTGCAGGGGCAGCAGGGGCCTTCTGCTTGTTGCCAAAGCCCCAGCGCCCTCGTACCAACCTGCTGGCCTCCAGCGCCGCCGCCACGGCGGATTCCGCTGCGGATGCGCCGTAGCTGAAGCCAGTATCCGGCCGTGATGAGCCTGCTGTGGCCGGCGGGCCTGGCAGCGCTCCGCCTTGGTGGTGGGAGCCGCCAGGGCCGCTCTCTGCAGCAGCCAGCACGCACACAACACCACCACGTCACACCAGCAGACCACAGCATCAGCAGTATACCACCACACCAGCCATCACTGCGATCCCGGCTCGGGCTGCCAGGTTGCAGGCAGGCAGGCAAACCTGTGGCGTGGGGTGAGCTGGCGTGGTGGCCTTCCCCACACATGTACTGCACGAGGCTGTTTGCTGCATCGTGTTGGTGCTGATCCAACAAGCTGCAAACTGAACGCACGTGCACAGATTCCCACCAGCAAGTATGCAATGGAAAAGCAGAAGCTCGTAGCCCCTGCCCACTCCGGGCGGCTGACAGGGAATAAGCGCTTACCGAGCTCCCCAACCCCCTCAGGGGGAGGATACGCATGGTGTTGTGGTTTGAGCTCCGCAGGTGCCGCGGCGGCACCAGCAGCAGTTGTAGGCTCAGCGGGTGCTTGCTCCATGTTGCTGAACGTGACGGTGCGTTTGATGGGCTTGCGTGAGGTTGTGGCGGAGGTTGGGCGTGCATCACCGTCCGGCCCCGCGCCGTCGTCGCTCCTGCGCCTCTGCGGCCGCAAGGGGCCGGCAGGGGGCGGCTCCGCAGCCGCTGCCTGGGCGCGCTTCTGCTTGGCTGCAGGAGGGGGTGCGTACGCCCAGGCGTCTTGCGCCCGCCGCGGAGGGGCTAGGGAGGCCACCACCGCCACCGCCTCCTGCAGCCCAGGCCACGCACGCAGCACACAGCACACATGCTAAAACGACCCCTTGGGATGTGAGTGAACACCCAAAAACTGGTGCAGGTTGGCATGCGAAAACGTGGATCGGACCACCTTGCATAGATAAGATGATGCATGAGCAATGGTACGCATGGTACGCATCAGTTGCTCTGCATACATGTTCCACTCCATGCAAACCAGCACCGAAGCCCTCTAGCAAGCGCGTGGCTGTGGCACCTGCCTCACCCACCTGCACGCCTGCGTCGTCATCCACCTCGTACACGTGTGCGTAGCAGGACGCCGCTGGCACCGCCGCGATGAAGGAGCGGCCGGCCGCGCCGCACACCAGGTTGGGCAACACGCTCCACAGCGCCAGCGAGGTGAAGTACGGCGAGCCTGCAGGGGGCCGGGGGGGGGCAGGACATTGCATGCACGGCACTTCAAGAGCATTCTGACGCCCCCTGGAGTTTTGATTGATTTGGTGCAAGGCACTGGCTTCTATGCAGCCTTGCAACCGTGGAGCACCTTCCCTAGCATGACAAAGTGAAAGGATTAACCATGCACGGTGTTCACAAAGACACACAGCTGAACTGTGTGTATTGCTAGGCTATGATGTGGCTGTAGCTTCTGCGCGCACATGCATGCGTGTGTGCCAGCTCTGTCACGCTGCGTGCTGCAGCCGCCTCACCGGGCGGTACCCCGGGCAGCGCCAGCGAGCGCACTTGCTGGCCGGTCGCCAGGCTGAACACGCCGATGTGGCCGTGGCCCAGGCCCACAAACAGGTACTCCGAGCCCAGGCCGTGGGTGCGAGGGGTGACGGCGAACGCGGGCGGCGCGGTGCCCTTGGAGTGGTCGTAGATGTCGATGCGGGGGGTGAGCGGCTTCATGGCCTCAATGTTGAGCACCTGTCACAGTGTGGGTGATGGCCTGTCAAGATCACTCAAGATGCGCAAACGACGTACAGTGCAACAGTGTGCTACCGAACCACATTGTGGCTTGTAGCGAGGATGCTCAGGACGGACATGTGTTGGACGCGATGGCGGTTGGTGCGTTGCACTCCTGGGGGGGGGAGGGGCGGGGGGAGAAGGGGAGGGGCCATCAGCGGCATAATGCAGCAGCAGCCAGGCATACTGCACCTCTCCACTCACGTACACGGAGAAGTAGCTGAAGCTGTCCGTATCGTCCGCCTGCGCATGCAGTGCGTGCAGCACAGTCGCGCACGACGCATTGGGTCAGCATGGATCGTGGGCTAATGACGCAACGCGCTGAGTGTTTAATCCGCTCACATGCACGGGGTGCAGCACATCCGCAGAGCCTCTGTCCCACATGAAATGTCGTTGCTACACAGGCATGCCACCCACCTGCGCCGGCACGTGGCACCACAGCAGCAGGTCGCGGCGTGACGGCGTCAGCTCTGCAGCGGCCACTCGGTAGCTCAGCCGCGCGTGCACCGCCTGGCAGGTGAGGCATGATGAGCAGCAGCCGGCAAGCGCATCAAGGGGCAGGGGCAGTTACCCAGGGTTAGGTTGCAAGGGCTGAAAGGGCCACAGAATGTGTATGGTATCCCTGAATTTATTTTTTTCCTGACCCTGCTGCCGTGGCGCCCCACCATGCTGGTCACCGTATGCGCCTGCCCTGCAGGTTAGCTGACTGGGCGCCAGCTGGACTATGTTGGGAAGCAAACCCAAGCTGGGCTGGGCACAAGTAAGCCAACATGTGTACTTGAACCTAAGAAAAGTCCCATCAACGGGTGCAGTCATGGACAAAACGCATTCTGGTGCGCCTTTGTCCCAAGGCGTCAACCCCAACCGCACAACATTGCATGAGTACTTGCAACCCACATGCACGTCACGCCGTGCTCGAGGGGTATGATGTGGTCTGTACACACAAGCACGACGCATATCGCCACGCATGGGACCGCTGCGCTGGTAGCGAGTTGCGGCGTGTGCGCGGCAATCACTCATCACTCACGTACTGCTTGGCGCGGCGCAGCAGCTCCGGCTGGGCGCCCAGCGTGTAGGTGCTGACCAGCAGCGGGCGGCTGGCGGCGCCGCCTGACGCGCTGTCTGCCGGGCGGAAGATCATCTCGCGCAGCACGCGCCCCTTGGCGTCCTGCAGGTAGCGCACCTGCAGCACAGTGGGAGGGAGACGCGCGCCACAGCCG
Source organism: Chlamydomonas asymmetrica (assembly GCA_001662385.1). Taxonomy (NCBI): domain Eukaryota; kingdom Viridiplantae; phylum Chlorophyta; class Chlorophyceae; order Chlamydomonadales; family Chlamydomonadaceae; genus Chlamydomonas; species Chlamydomonas asymmetrica. Next base: position 53,247 of record BDDA01000448.1, on the reverse strand, counting down.
GCGCCGAGTGAGTGGTGGTGAGGACGCGCTGTGATCTGTCGACAACAGGTGTTTGGTGCACGGAGCCTGCTGGTGTGCTTCCATCAAACGCAGGCGCGCAAGGTAAACCTCCGTCCCTGCCAGCCCAGCCGAGAGGTAATGGACACACTGCCCTCCCCCTCTCTCCTACCATCCACAGCGTGCGTGTGGCGAGGAGGAAGTCCGCCATCGGGAACTCCTGCAGCCGCGCAGCCTCGTCGTCGCTGTCCAGCAGGCCTGCAGCCGCGTGGCAGCAGCCAGGGCACACACGCACGCGCAGCGCAGCGCATGGCCAGGCGGTGTGCATTGAGTATTAATGTATTATACACATTAACAAATGTCAGCTCCACCTGAAGCCGGATGCCACCCTACCTCCCCCCCGTGGGGTGCCCAGACCAGACCTTGCAGTCCTGTTGTTGTGCAGTCCCGATCATCATGCTTGCGCACAATGCACATTTGTGGGCCTTGCCTTCCCACACCTCAACCCGCCAACACGTGCAGCCCCTCAAAACGCCTTGCTGCTTACCTGTATCGCTCAGCAGGTCGTCAAACGTAGCTGGCAGCGGTGCGCCCCTGCCGCCATCACCCGCCTTGCGTCCAAAGAGTGACCCCAGGAACCCCTTTGGGGATGCAGCGCTGGGCGCAGTGGGGGGGTTGTACTGCACCCCCTTGAGCGCCATGACGGGCGTGCGGGGCCACACAGGGTACAGCAGCCCGCTGCACCACACACACACACACACACAGTACAAAGACAGGCACAGGCGTGACAAGATGCACAGGTGAGGAGGGGCAAGCATGCAGCGCTCATCAGCGCACCGCACAGGGGGCTCATCGTCCTCCCTCATCAGCGCACGGCGCGTGGAAAGACCAGCGAGGTGGGTGCTGGCCAGCGGGGCCCAGCAGGTGAGGCAGCAGATGCACACAAGCACACAAGGCGTGTGTGCTAGGCAAAATCCCGCGGGGCCAATGCAGTGTGCATAAGCGCAAGGATGGAGACTGCACCTGACGATGTCGAGGTGTCTGGGGTGCAGCCGGATCAGCCCACGCACCTCGCCATCGTCAGGTGTAGTGGCAGCTGCCGCAAAACAAACAACGGTCTAATGGTTTCAGACTGTGGCTGCAGTAAGAGCGGTCCGTCAGTACGGGTGCACAGCACGGGTATGTTGAACGCTTCAAGCACTGTGCTCATCCGGCAGCCTGCGCTGAAGCTGAGGCCGAAGCTGGGGCACGTGTGCGCAGGGCAGCTGGCCAGCAATGTATAGTCGCTAGCGGTGTGGCCTCACCGTGCATGGTAGCCTTTCATACTGGTGGGCAGTTGGAACGTCGCTCGGGGTGTGAACCAGCCGAACCCAGACCGCTCGCCCTCATAACTCTGCATCAGTACACACCCCGCACACGCATGTATGTAACATGGAATACCTGCGGTTGGCATGTGAGGGACATGCAGACGAGCACTACGCTGCCAGGGAGCAGTGCGCTACTGACCGGCCAGAGGTTGACGGCGCCGTCGGTGTCCACAGTGACGACGGTGGCGGCGTCCGGCAGCACGCCCACGTACACGACGTGGCCCTTGTGGCCCCGCAGCAGCGACTGGAAGCGCACGTCGGGCGAGGGGAACTGCGGGGGCGGGTAGGCGGGCGGGCAGGCGCGTGTGCACGAGATGCGTGCGCGTGTCTATGCTGTGTGCTCCAGAAAAATGTTCCCCATGGGGCCTGCAGGGTGATTTCCATGGGGCCGTGCAATGTGCATATGCGGCAGGATAAAGACTGCATGGCAATGGTCAGTGCAGCGGAGCAGTGGAATGGATGAGAAACATGGAGCTATGCTCGCTTGTCACTTGACGGAAATATAATAGCCATGGCAACCACAACAGACGCCAATCATAACTTGTTTGTTAGCCTCGTAAGGAACCAGGATCTGGCCACACTGCCTGTCTGCTGCTACTTTGGCTCTTAGCCATGGGGTAGTGCAGCGCAGCCACACTGACAGCCTTAGCAGCCTTAGCAGCCTTGGCAGCGGTACCTGCCTGGGGCGGGAGGAGGAAGTTGACGGCCTGCGCGGTGAGGAGCGGCTTGGGGCGCGTGCGCGACCGCGGCAGCGGCAGCGGCAGCAGCGCGGCGCCCATGTGCGTGTGCACGCGCAGCACGTCCCCTGTGACCTGCGCATACAAGCACACACACATGCGCACATGCACACAACACGCACTGGTGTGATAGGTGGCACACATGCCGTGACATGCATTGGCCGCACGTTTAGTTTTCAGTGATGGAGGATACTGGTGTTGCGTGGGCCCAACCTGGACTGCTGCTTCACAACCGCCCTTGGCTGCTACCAGCCTGTCCGCTCAGTGCTGCGTCAGTCAGTGCACACGCACCTGCGGCACCATGACGGTGGGCTGTACCGCAATGATGTTCATCTCAGGGTGGAACGCCAAGCACCTGCGGCGCCAGGCGCACACACACACGCTGCTGACTGGAACGCAAGTGCTAAACTAGGATAGGGTGAGGCGGGGTGAGACAGCAGCGGCCTGCAGCGTGCAGACCGCAGCTGAGTGTATGAAAATGGTGGCAGCATGCGTGCAGGCGGCAGGGAGAGGGTGGTGGAGGGTCTCACCAGCGCCGCCGCTGCGCCGCTAAGCTGAAGCCCGCAGTACCATTAGCAGCAGCGCCCTTGCCGCCCTTGCCGCCGGCCTGCGCTGCTGCCTGCGCTGGCAGCTCGTCCTCCAGCAGCTCACTCACAGGCGCCTTGCCTGCCCAGCACAGCACAGCACAGCACACCATGAAGGGAGGGAGGGGAGGGGGGGGGGCAGCGTGCGGCGGGATGGGGTTCAGGTGGCGTGCAAGGTCTGCCCGGGATGAGCTGGATGGGATGTAAGCCTGCCCTCTGCATGTGCATGATCCGTGCAGGGCAGGTAGATGCATGCTGTCTGCATGCACGCCTACGTGCTGCTTTGCATTGGAATGCGAAGTAAGTTGAGCGAGGTGAGGCTCACTGGCTGGCGGTGCTGGCACCACCACAGCAAGCGCTCACTGCAGGCACGTGATGGTGATAGCGCTGCAGACCGATCACCCGTGCCCCCATCGAGTCATGCTGCAGCACCTGAGGTCATGCCCACCTGACAGCGACATGCTCAGCGGCCCCAGCGACATCCACAGCGCGGGCGTCACCGGCTGACGTGCGGGCTCCTCACGCACCACCTGGCCTGCATGCATGTAGGGGCCACACGCAGGTGCGCATGCACGCGTGTGGGGGTATGAATGCAGCCGGCATGAACCACATCTGGAACCGCATAGAACTAGAAATAAGACTGGTGCAACGGCATACAGTACGCATGCACGACAATGAGGCCTTGCGTCAGTGCCAGGATGACACGACAACTGTACTGCCCATCGTGATCCAATCAACGACATGTGATGCCCCACAAGCGCATCACGACACTGCGCCATGCAGCGTTGCCCAAGCAAACTGGTCTGCATTGCACGCGGGGCCACCACAGCCAGCGGAAGCCAACCGCTGACATGCTCCCACCTGGCTCCGGCCGCAGCCACCACATGCGCAGGATGGAGCTAGCGTCCAGGCTGGCGAGCTGGTAGCCATCAGCGCTCCACGCAAGCGCCATGATGGTGGGGTGAGGAGGGGCGCGGCGCCGAAACCAAGGCCGCTTGTACCGCAGCCCGTCATGCAGCACCTGAGCGCGCATCATCATACACCCGCAGCGTCAAGCCCAGGCAACGGCATGTGCATGAAGGGATACGTCAGGATGTGCGCCGCACAGTCGCACACACGCGCAGGTGGTGGTGGGCGCCAGCACAGCACAGCACAGCACAGCACAGCCTCCTGCAGGACTGACTGCACCCCAAAGGGGGAGGGGCCCGATGGCCCCACCAACCTGGAACCAGGGCGCTACGGGGCCGTTGCGCATGTCGAACACCAGCATCGCGCCAGGCGCTGTGCCCACGGCCAGGAAGGCGCCGTTGGGTGAGGGTGAGATGCATGAGATGGGGCCCAGCTCCTTGAACACCTGATGAGGGGCAGAGAGCAGAGGGCAGCGGCAGGGCCGAGAGCATGGCAGCGGCAGCGGCAGAAGCAAGGGGCCGCACACGCAGCAACGGGCTTGAAGCTTATGGTACCGTCTCAGCTGGCAGTGTCATGGGCAAACCGCACAGCAGCGCCATTCCCAACCCTCTCCATGTCATATGACGTCTTAGCCAGATTGACGTCACGCAGAACAGGGATGAAGATAGATAGATGGATTGCGTGGCGGGGTTGCAGCAGCCAACCCAAGTGCGGGTCATGGTGTTAACCCTGCTAGATGCGGCATGTGCCTGATGCCGAGGCAGCGCAGGTCGCCTACCTGGACCATTGGCAAGCCACGCATGGTGAGGTAATGAGGTGTGAAGGCAACCTTGGACCAGAAGGCGCGCTCCAGGCCCGCAGCCTGCATGTAGTAGGGGAGGGCGGGACACACCACCGCAAGCCGACAACATCAAACAAGCCCAAGCGGCGGAGCAGTAACAGGCCTGGACATACCCGTATGTAACAAACATAATGTGATTCGTCCGCACTGTACACATGAGCGACATGGCACAGCGGCTGAGCGGTGGCACGCGCACGTGATCGATCACATGATTGCACATGTGGTGTTGTGGTGGCACCCGGGGCTCGCACCGCACGGCGGTACGCACGCGGGCCCACACGCACCTGCTCATGCTCCTGGCGCGCCCAGGGGGGTGCCACGAGCGATGTGCTGTGAGAGCGCAGCTGGCGCCACACAGCAGGCCCAGCGGCCAGCGGGGGGCGCATGCGCTGCGCTGCCGCACGCTGTGCCTGCAGCTCCAGTGCACACGCATGAATGCATGCATCACCGCGTCACCAGCGCACCATGCCATCAAGTAATCAGGGCTAGAATGGGCAGCACACGTATGGTGTATCTCAGCTCGAGGGTCAGCAGCGCGGACAGCAAATTCCTCCGTCCCGACCATTCACATGCACACCAACGGCAAATGCAGACGTGGCCTAGGACAGCAGCAGCGAGATGAGAGCTGTATCACAGCAAGAACGCGTAGTAGTGCGACGCAGCAACAGGCTGCTTGCTCCTCGCCCGGGCGCACGCTCTCCCGCACGTGCCTCTCCCACCCACCCGCGTGAGTTGCAGGTAGGGCGGCCACAACACGTTGAGCTGCTGCGTGTGGCCGTACGGTGCGTCGCCCCGGCGCCGACGCATCTCTTGAAGCATCGCCTGCGCGCACACACACACGCACACACATACACACATGTGCAGCAGGCATGCCTGCTGGCGGGGATGCCGGGGACTGCTGGTGTGAAGATGCTGCTAACAATTGACACTCACATGGTATGCAATGCAGCAGTTATGAGCATGTGGCCATTATCACGCAATCAACAGCGCGTTGACCCTGCTCAGTATGTCCACGTGTGGACGGTTGCCGTGATGTCAGTTGTCAGGCCCCCTCCGGTCACACCACGTGTACCATGACGCTCATGCCAGACACACACCTCACACCGCAGCAGCAGCAGGAAGGTCTGCTGGTGTGCATGTAATGGCACCCTGCAGACTCCATCTGTTGGTGGCTGTCATGCCTTGGTGTGCATCCAGCACACCGACCAGCGGGCGTCATGGCGGCAGTACAGTCATGCGATGTGCTGTGCCCCGCTGCCGAGCTGCAGCCCCCCTCCCCCCCTCTCCCCTCCTCCCCCTTCCTGGTGCAGCCTGGGGCCTCACCTTGAGTCCCAGCACGTACAGCTGCTTGGTGTCGCGCTGCATGCCCGTGTCGTCAAACTCACGATGCATCACGTATATGTCCTGCGCGGGGGCCGCATGCACGCCGCACCGGCAGCGCCCCATGCAGGCAGAGCAGGCGCAGCATTTCTCGTTACGGCATGACCAAAACTGATGAAGTAGAAAGTGGGCATGCAGTAATGCTGCAGTGCGCTGCACTTTGTGAAGGCCTGAAGGCCAACAGGTGGTGTCGCATCCTTGCCCTGAGCACACATGCAGTGTGGCACCACTTAAGAATCATGTGCAGGAGCGATGCTGTTCAGCGCATTTTGCCAGTGTGCTTTGTTGTGCGTGTGTGCCAAGTTGTGTCTCTTGCAGGGCAACAGGAAGGTCCTGGTAAACATACTGTCGACGATTGCACCAAGAGCTTCGTTGGTGCAATCGCCGACAGGATGTTTACCAGGACCTTGCTGTTGCCCTGCAAGGGACACGGCGCAACCAGGGTACCTCTGACACCTGAAGCGTACAGCGTGGGCAATGCAGCGTGGCGGCGCAACAGACTATTAACACGCCGGCTGGCAGAGGAAACTGGAAAAGCCAAGGCGGCGGTTGTGCTCAGCACTGCAGCTGTGATGACGCCTGCCACACAGTTGCGGTTGCTGTTGCAGTGGCTGTGGCAGACCGGCCCCTGCTGCCTCACCTCCTCGTCCATGTCATCCAGTACAGCACCCAGCTTGACGGTGCGGCCGCGAGTCGATGACGCCGCCTGAGGAACGTCATGCAGCAGCAGCAGCAGCAGCAGCAGCACAGAGCGTGCGGCAGTGGTTTGGTGAGGTAGTCCCCTTGCCG
>BDDA01000448.1:13506-45737 GCA_001662385.1 Chlamydomonas asymmetrica | reverse complement strand
CAGCCCTGCAGGGCCGAGATGTTCATCCAGGCGAGGCCTGTGTCTCATGCTACCCCCCCCCCCCGTGTGTACCGCACATGTGAGCACCAGCGTAACCCTAGCGGGCAAGGCAAGCTGGTCTGCGTACAATGAACATCACACAGCCTAGTGTATGTCTAGTACAAGCTCGGCCCACCATGCACATCCGTGTATGGCTGGCAGGTACCGTACTGCGGTGACGCTCACCTCATCCCCTCCGCGTTGCGTGGGCTCGGCCTCCACTCGTTGCAGCGCGCTCGTTGTGGAGGCATGGTGCGCTTCAGCGGCTTTGCGCCGCTCGTCCTGTTGGTACGCGTCCTGCCAGCCCACTGCAATGAATCAACAATCCACCACTAATTGGATCAGTCCTTGGAAGACCGCTCAATCAATTAATGCCACACTGGCAACGCAAGTCCGAGAGGCGACGCCACGTGTGCAAGGCGCACAACGCATGCATGTGCGCGTAAATCAAAGCATTCAAAGCCCAAATGCACGGCCATGTGCATCGGCTCATCATCACGGCCATGCCCAGCCAGGCATGCTGACCTGTCATTGCGAACGGACTGCCGCCTGCTGGTGCTGCACCACCGCCGCTCCCATCGTCCCCAGCGCCCCCCTCGCCTTCATCGTCCTGCGCTCCTGTGGCGGCGTCCGCCGCCCCTCCTGCCTGCTGCTGCGCCTTGCCGCGGCCCCCGTGCTGCTGCTGCTGCTCCAGCGCCAGGGCCTCCGCCTTCATGCGGCTGCGTGCGGCTGTCTTGGCGCGCTTCACCACAATAGACTTCACCAGCATGGCCTGCACCAAGCACACACATGCGTATGTTGCTGCGCAATTCACCTCACAAACAGTGTGCCCAGACGTCTCCAAAAATAGCGCGCATTATACATTTTATATGCACTACACTGCTGTGGGTTGTATGTCACTATGTGTTGCCAGAGAGCGCACATATGCCGCGGATCAAGTATACGCGGCCAGTGAGCGCACATGCCAGCAGAGGTGCTGGCAGGCAGTGAGAGCCGCACGCTGATCGCTCACGTCCTGTTGGCGCGCCGCGTCGCGCAGGCGCGAGCGGATGTCGTCGCCCTTGAAGTCAAACTTGCGCTGCGCAAACGCCACCGCCTCCACCAGCAGGTCTGACGCGAAGGCGTTGGCGTTGGCGGTGAGGTGCGACACCTCGTCGTACACCTGCGGGGGTCATCACAGGTGAGGGGCCACATGTGATCGTCAGGGGGCAAGCATGAGGGGGTAACGGGGTACGGGGGTCATGTTGGGGTCGGGGCATTCAAGAGGAGAAACCCAGTCTATCTGTCTCACCACCGCAACACCGCCATCACATGCGTCTGCCTAGGCAAGCGACACGCAGGAACACGCGCATAGGAGTATGCGCGCGCGGCTGCCCTCACGCTCCCCTCTCCTCCCCCTCCTCACCTCAGTCATGAGGTCCTCCACCGTCTCCTTCAGCAGCGCGTCAGCCAGGTGGCGCGCGATGCCAGCCAGCGCGGCCTGGCGCCCCACACGCCACGACGCCACCTCACCCGCCACCTCAGCGCGCGTAGGCCGGTTGACGACGTGCGCCATGACCAGGTCCAGCACGTCGTTCACCTGGCAGCAGGCAGGTAGGTACAGAACCTTGAGGAGCGAGCTGGGAACGTAGGGTGTACAGGGACCGACTAGAAAAGGGACAAAATCGGTGCCGTGCGCAGAAGTGCCAGCCTCGTCTGTTGCCTGTCGTGCATCCACCGGTTTGCCACTCAATCGTACCACGCACGGGCTTTATCAGCGCCATGACTCCATGAGTGAGTGTGCGTTCTGTTGTGGCACTGCATGCACCGTCCATTGACTGACGGACCCCACGGCGCATATATCTGCTAGGGAGGGACACAACTACACAAGTGAAGGGGCAATCCAAAGCGACGCCTCACCACCAGTCCTCGCAGCATGTCCTTCAGCCCGCGCGCCCGGGCAGTGACGGCCAGCTCGCCCGCGTAGGTAGGGGGGCGGTGCTCCGCCCACGCCAGTCGCGCCGCCACGACATCGTGCTGCACATCGCCAGCACCACCGGCACACCACACACGCGCATCCGTCACGCGGTATTCACCAGCAGAGTGCTGGTGGGCATGCAACAGCGCAGCAGGATGAGTGCCTGACACGCTGCTGCAAGCCATACCCAAGCATCACACTGATGAGAGTGAAGCATGTCCACACCCTGATCTGTTGTGTGCTGTGATGCCAGCCAGCGGCCTTGAGCAGCGCTACGCTCGCCGCCGCTGCTGAGCCAGCCGCCCTACCTGCGCCTTGAGCGCGTGCAGCTCGCCCAGCTGCTGCGGCAGGTCCGCCTGCACGGCCGCAACCAGCTGGTCCAGCGTCACGCGCCCGCCACCACCACCGCCGCCGCCGCCGGCAGCAGCAGCACCAGCGGCAGCAGCGTCCCCACGTTCAGGCCAGGCGGCGCCCACCGCACCACCACCGCCAGCAGCGCGTGACGGCGACGATGCCCCTGTCACGCTCCCACTGGCGCCGCCGCTATCTGCCTCCCTTGCGATGCGCTGCGCTCTGCGTGATGCGCATGCAAGCAGCGTAACAGGCAGCCGTACATGGTTGATGTGCGGGGCCTAACTGCTGCGTTGTGCAAACCAGCGTACCAGCACCATAAAGCCCACAGGTGACGCACGGTGAGGCACGCACATGCATGGCTCCTCCCACGCCCTACGCTGCTGTCTCACACCGCACAGCCAGGCCAGTAGGGTCAGCGCGCCATGCGCGCCCACACGTGGGGTTCATCCAACACAGCCTGACGAGGATCACGCCTTGACTTCCTGCAAGACCTGTTGGAGTCAGCGCACGCCGATGCCGACAACAGCCATCGGCTGCAAGCGGATGAGCAAAGCGCAGGGCGCATGGCATCCCATACGACACAATCCCTCCCACTTGTACAACCCAATCCGACCCTCTGCAAGCATACATGGAGTCAATGTATTGGCCAGCTCTCAGGCGTGTACACATGCACCGCTCACTTGATCCTGCTGAGGAGGCTCGCGGTAGTCGGCGGGCCGGCGGCCTCCTCCTGCTGCTGCTGCTCCTGCGCCCCCGCAGCCTCACCGCCGTCAACGTCATCACCCGCCTCACCACGCTCGTCATCAAGCCCGTCACCATCGTCGTATTCCGCGTCGTCACCACCGTCAGCGCCGTCGCCTCCCGCAACAGAGCCCTCTGCCTGTAAGGGCTGCGCAACCCGCACATACACGCCAACGCCAGTGTGACCAGGGGTTCAGATGTGACGAGCACCCACAGTGACAGTGACAGAGGCAGTGATCAGGAAGGACCCGCGGCACGCGCACACGCAGCAGACACATTACCCTGCCTGCCCAGGTTTCAGCTTTCAAGGCGGCTGTTGCAGACACCCCGTTGCCGCTATCCCAGGACACCCCACAACACAACATTTACCCTTACTCTAGTCTACTGGCATGTCATTGCTTGACGCATCCCTCCCACGCACCCGTGTGTATTTGTCCTTGTTGGCGATAAACATGTCCAGCGTGACACCACCGCCGCCGCCGCCGCCGCCGCCGCTGCCGTGACCCCCATGCAGGAGGTTTAGCTCCTTCAGTACCGCCTTGGACGGCAGCTCCTGATCAGGTGAGGGTGAGGGTGAGGGGCGCACAGGTGCCGGGGGGATACAGTGCCAGGTGCACGCTCAGGGACGCGGCATGAGGGATTACGAAGCGGTGCTCGCTCAAGCGCAGTACTACTGAAGATGATGCAAGAGGTACACGCGCGTACGCACTGACCACAGCGCACCTCCATCACACGCAAAGCCAGCGCCTTGCCAGGTGCAAAGCACATGTGCGCGACAGGACAGCATCAGCTGCAGCCGCATGGCCGCATGCTCGGCTCCCAGTAAGCCCCGCCTCCCGACCCTACCCCCACCCCCCGGACCCCCCCCACCTGCAGGCGTAGGTCCTGCGCCAGCGCCTCGGCGAGCGTCTGGCGCTGCGCACGACCGCGCTCCGCATGCGCCTCTGCCAGCAGCAGCAGCAGGTGAGGCAACAGCAGCAGGCAACAACAGCAGCAGGCAGCCAGCGAGAAGGTGTGTCGGTGCGTACAGGCATGCGGCTCATAGCATGGCAGTGCTGGAGCCACCGCAGCAGCGCACCGCAGCACACCACACCACCCTGGTGTGCTGGCCAGCATGGCGTAAGCATGCCCTGCATGTACACTCAACCCTATTCGCTCAACCCCAATCAACGTCTCCAGCATGCTGCTCCTTGACTGTGCAGCTGTGGTCCATTTGTGCCTACTGACCCACTCCAGGGATTGCCTGGTGGTCTGAATGCATATGGTGTGATGTGGACATACGGTGCGCAAAGCCCGACAGAGTGGCCTGGCCTCATTCTGCGTGCAGCACGCTGCAGTAGCCGACTGGTGATGATTGGTCGGTCGGCCTGTTGGTGGGTGGCTCACCCTCCTCGCGGCCCACGTTGCGCTGCAGGGACTGGAGGTCCTGGCGCTGCACCTCCAGCTGGAAGGCGGCCTCGTGGTGGGCCTGAACGCACACACGCATACACGCATGCGTACCGGCATACGCACCGGTGGGGCGGGGCCGGGGTGGGGCGGGGTGGGGTGGCTCCATCGGCAGTGTAGCGCTGCTGGGCATGTGGCGCCGCTGGATTTGGAGGTGGTGTGTGGAGGCATGCGCGCGCATGTGTGCAGGGGAGCGAATTACATCCATGCCGCACAGGTGCAATCCGCCTACCCGATCGCAGCCATTTCTGTGCTTGCGTTCCCACATGCGTCCAGCACCAGGTGCAGCACTACGGCTTGGAGAAGCGAGCATGTAAGCGCAAAGTGACGCAGCAGGCGACTCACACGCTCCCTCCGCGCTGCGGCTTTCTCCATCAGGACTGAGGCGCCAGGTGCCAGCGGCAGCACGCCGCTCCGGCTGCTTGGCCCCTCATCGCTGCCGTGGCCTGCTTCTGGCGCTGCGTCGCCTGCCCCAGCAGCGCGCTTGTCGCCAGTTGGCCTGTCCTGCTTGGGCGGTGCCGGCCGGTGCTTGAGCACACCAACAGCTATGCGCACAGGTGGTGGCAAGGAGGCAGCAAGCATGCAGACTGTTAATCCAAGCCTTTGAATGATATGGTGGACCATACCGTGACACAGCAAGGACAGAAGAGCAGTTCCCTGAGGCTATAGTGTGCTCACAGTGTGTGAATCGTCCCTGCTCCAGTTTTGACGGAACCAAAATGCGCAAACTCACCAAAGGCGTTCTTGTCTGTGTCGGAAGAAAGCAAGTGCATACGCGCTGCCTCCTCCCGCAGCAGTGAGGTTTGCTGCAGCGCGGCGCCCACTTCCTGCACCGGTGTAGTGTATCCGAAACAGCTTTGAACAGGTCACGGGCCGTGAACGACTACCGCCAAGGACATTGGATCTGCCTGTCAGGTAGTCGAATCAATCCTATGTATATAGCAACTCCTCTCATATCAGACACCAACGCCTTGGCCATATGGGGTTGCGCTAAGGTGCCCCCCAAGCTCGACACTCGCCTTGGCATGCCGCTCCTTGTCAGCTTGAAACCTGTCATGGGCCTTCATTGGTGTGTTGTGAGGGTTCAATTACAGCTGAAGAGTTGCTGAGAACTCATCACGGTCAGTGGAGGCAGTAGACCACGGTCAAGCAAGCGCTTCCGGTCTCGACCTGCAACGAGTGTCCGCCTGGCCCCATTGCCTACGCCTGGACCTGGAGCACTCGGAGGCTTAGCAATCGTGCTTTATAGCTAACGCAAGAGCTTAGCAAGTGCAGATCGAAAGCCCTGTCGGACATTACGTTGCGCTCTTAGACCAGACCAGACTAGGACGCCTGCCAAACACTGTGTTAAGCACTCCATACGTCAACGTATGCCCTTACATGTTACATGCTTCCAATCGATTTTGTTTCGCCAGTGCTACACGGCTGTGTTTTTGTAATTCGGGCGACGACGCTCTCTTCCCTTGCCATGCAGATGTGCACTGATGGTATGCCTGAAAAGTGGCAAGTTCCCTGGCTTGGCTACTGCACCCAAGCCTTCCAGGCTGTATGAGAAAGCTCGCGATAATACTATTACCTGGCCTTCTTCCTGCCGCAGCCTCTGCGCCTGCTGGCCAACGCTGGTGCCTACAGTTTTGACTAGAAACACCAGTGCATGCAATATACGTGCCTCCAAACGCACTCAAGATGTACTGTAGTTCACACCAGTCTGTGCTAATCAGGCACAGGGCAGCTTGCAAGCAGCGAGCCGGCCGGCCGCTCATAAGCCCAACGTTTGTCCACGTCAGCAATCGTGCAAGCAGTCAACCAGCAGTCCGACCTGTGTTAGCTGCCACCATAACAGCTGCTGAACCCTTTTCAGGTCCCAGAAATAGTGATGTGCAGGCATCAGCAAGGCAGGGCGGTGGTTCTCCTCTTGCCGCCGGCGCCGGACGCACCGCAACACCTTGGGAAGTTCTTGGGCAGTGGCTGGCCCAATCTGGAGGTGACCTCAGCTCAGTAGGTGAGGATTCGTACCTCCTGTGGCACTGTGTGACCTGACGACTACCTGAGCTTTGCAGGTGCTTACATTACTTGCACCCTTCGGATGGGGCCTCGTGACACCAGGCAGGAAGGTGGCGATTTCGCTTTAAACACTGGTGCCTTTCTGATTTCATGCTGTTGTAGGTTTGAAGCAGTTTAGAATTGACGGAAAATACGAAGTCAGGGGTATAGGAGCCAAGCGGGAGTTTCGTGAAGGGGACATTGTGCTCAGCGTGCCCCTCAGGTCAGTGCAGAAACCCACACAGTTGCAACGTCACATCATCACGGATTTGCCACCATCATGCCCAACATCCAGCCATGCAAGCACTTTTCTGCTTGCACAGTAGTGCCTGGGTTTTGTTATAAGAGTGATGCTGACCCCAAACGCTGACTGATGATTGTGTACTGGCGTGCCTGTTGGCGCTTGCAGCTGCTCCATTCTGGACACAAACTGCCCCGAACCATATCCTGGGGCTCCTTGGAACATAAGGATGGCTGTTAAGCTGCTCTTTGAGGTCGCGCAGCAGCGTCAGCATGGCCACTCCACGTATGGGCCTTACCTTGGTCTGCTCCCGCAAGAACAGGTATGCGCAGGGAACGTGCGGGTCTTTCAGCCTGAGGCCTGCTTCGTCACAGGATGCTGAACTGTGCAAAGTCAACCCTGAATTCGGTTGCATGCTGTGCGCCCACCTTATCCCCTTTGCAGCCGACTCCCCTGGCCTTCACTGCGTTTGAGCTGCAGCAGCTGCAATATGCTCCTGCAATCAAAGCGGCCCAGCAGTATCAGTCTGTTCTGCGCGAGGCCTGGGCATCAATCGCTGCGGACGATGCACAGTTCAGGTATGGATGCATAGGGCCGTTGCAGATGCAACCCAGCAGTCACAGTGCTTCGAACTGCCAGGCATAAACACTTGCTTATCGCTACAGCCATTCGCGGTGGGTGCTTGGTGGGTACTGGGTACTGGGCAATTACAAAGGTCGGAACCCGTGAACGGGAAGCACGGGCACAAACGCCGATGACTGCCTTCCATGCGGCCAACACACAGACGGGCATGGAAGTGCGCGTGGGGAGCGGGGGCAGACCCGAGATACTCAGTAAGCCTGGCAAGCCAAGGGAATGCTCGGTAGTCCGACCCATCTAACCAGGCCTGCACCATGCACGCCCGCAGGTACAGCCACCTGGTGTGGGCGTTGACCATGGTGATGTCGCGCACGTTGCGCATGGCGCAGCTGGGCGTGCGAGTCATGCTGCCCGGTGAGCAAAGGTCCTTACCATGCTAATCACCGAGCGCAGCACCGCCTTTTGTTTGTTTGTGTGAAGACATCACCGGGCCCCTAGCAAGGGCGCCTCCCTTCCGCGAGCCTGCATCGTGCGTGCCTGAGCGCCGGGTGTGCTGCGCGTGTGCGTCGTGACGCAGGCATCGACATGCTCAACCACGGCGGCGCAGCGCTGGCGTCAGGCAGGCTGGCGCTGGGCCGCCCGGCATGGAGCTCAGGCGCAAGCACGGCGATGGGCGCTGGCGCTGGCCCGGGCGGGGCCAACACGCCTGGCGGCGGCAGCGGTGACATGGTGGAGAGTGCATCGGTGCACTTTGTTGCGGAGCGTGATATCAAGGAGGGCAGCCAGGTGGGCGCTGCAGGCCTGCTTGCTCCCCGCTGCACCGCCACGCACTGCACCCCGCACAGCGTCCGTCGCCCTCGTGGAATGCGCGCGCGCGCACAGCGTCCGTCCCGCTCGTTGAGTGCACCCCCCATGCTGCAGCCCTGCCGTTTCCGCTGCCGACGCCGGGCGGTTCCGTCACATCGTACAGCCTGGAGTGCATATGTCACACACAAATATGCTCTACCAGCCTGTAGCGCTGTGACACCGAAGCCGCCATAAAAGCCGCGCGTGTGCCGTTTCACCGGGGTATGTGTGCGTGCAGGTGTGGTGGACGTACGGCGACCGGGGCAATGATGACTTCCTGCTCTACCACGGCTTTGTGCTGGCTGGCCCGGCGCAGCCCGATGGCTCACTGGCCAGCCCGCCTGGGGAGAACTACCAGGTGCGGCGCGCGCTGCGGGGCGCTGCGGGGCGCTCTGCCTGCTGACGCGCACGCGTTGCCTGCCTGCAGCCAAGTGCGCAAGGATGTATACATGTGGAAGGCACCAGCTGCACTCCGCCTGTCCACATACATTCTTCGGCTTGAATGCCATGCATCGAGTGGAGCTGAGGAACAGCCATGGCACAGCCGTCTGCATCTGGGCAACCGGAGAATCTAGTTGTATACATCCTCATGCAAAATCATGCACTGTTGTACCGTAGTTCTCGGTTTAGGACATGGTATACTCAGCACATCTCAGCATCTAGGCACGTGTGGTTGGCGGGCCGCTCGAGCCTACCCTGCCTTACCCTGTACCCTGCAGGTGTTCAGTGACGTGGTGGAGTTGGTAGCGTGGGCAACCAGCCCCACTAACGCATACGCGCGCTGCGCGTCCGCCGGCCTCTCCGCCGCCTCCTGCGCCGGCAGCCTAGACGGCGAGGACCGCGCGCTGCTTGCGGAGGCGGTCGCCCAGGTGGTTGCGGCGGCGGTCAAGGCGGGTGACGCGCGCTGCTCCGCTCAGCGCATCCCGGGCACTGACAGCTACGTGGTGGTGGGCGCGGCGGCGCAGCAGGCCGCATGGGCGCGCTGGAGGGCGCGCCAGCAGGCGGAGCAGCAGCAGCAGGGCGGCGGCGGAGGCGGCGGTGCGAGTGGCCCATCTGGGTCTCCACCAGCGGCGCTGCTGGCCAATGACATAGCGCGCGCCCTGGACCTCAGGTACCCCACAGGAAGCGTACTAAATGCGTATTGCATGAGGGTCCATATGCACTCTTGCCTGCCTGGATGACGCCTTGCTTGCCTTGGTTACCGGCCGGTCCGTACATCAGTACATCACATGGTGCATTTCGCATCGTGAATGACTGGACAAGGTATGGGGCCACCAAACCTGCCATACTGGCGACCACAGCACGCAGAGTATCTGCATGCGAGTTGTTCCTATTGTGCACCGTTGCAGCCCAGGCACACATTGTAAACCCACTCACAAATTCAGCATTAATGTGGTGGCGGTGTTGGGGTGCTTGCAGCAACGCGGAGCGCTCAGTTGCCACGCTGCAGCTGCACCGCCCGGAGTGGGGTTCGCACAAGATCGGCGCAGCGCCAGCGCGCGCCACCGCCACCTCCAGTGCTGCCGCCAGCGCTGCTGCCGCTGGAGGGTCTCATGAGCGGGACAGGGACTGCTTTGGCAACGTGCGCGGTGTATCGCCGGAGGGCCTCTGCGTGCGTGGCGACGGCCGGCTGGGTGTGCCACTGGTGGCGGCGCTGCGCTGCCTGCAGGCCATGGGGGTGCTGGAGGTGGGTGAGGCCAAGTGAAGAACGGTGCACTTAGCCTGCGAACGCCACTCCGTTGCAGGGTCTGTTGAGCCTGCTTACCGTGCAGCGTTTTCACATTGACATCGACATTAGGTCATCAACCTTGGCGTTGACGATGGTCAGTGTTGCGCCTGCCTTCTTCCCTCCCTCCCTCCCTCTCACCTGTGTGTGCAGGAGGAGGCACCGCTGCAGGATCTGGTGGCGGCGCGCTGCCGCGAGCTGCTGGCCCGCCTGCCCACCAGCGCCGGCCAGGACGCGCAGCTGCTGCACGCGCTGGACAGCCAGCCGGGCGTGTACCGCGACGAGGACTGCGTGGTGCTGTGCGTGCAGCCGCCGCCTTCACCACCGCCGCCCTACGGCTCCACGTACCCTGACCCCGGGCTGGACCAGCAGCAGCAGCAGGCGCAGCAGCAGGCGCAGGCCGGGCTGCTGACTGTGTACCGTATGTGTGCGGAGGGCCACTGTGAGGAGATGGCGGCTCGCGCAGCTGGCGGTGACGTGGAATGCCCCGTGGACGCTGGCCACGGCCACGGCCATGACCACGGTGATGGTGAGGGCGAGGGTCATGGCGGGGCGGACTGCATGCGTGTGGGCCACCTGCGCATGGCGCTGCAGTACCGCATGTACAAGAAGGCGGTACTGCGCTCATGGCTGGACTGAGCGGCGGCAGCAGCAGCGCCATGTTGAGGTGGTTGGGCGTGAGGGTGGATCCGCCGTGGAGCGCCAATTTTGTGTTGTTGGCCATTGCGATACCAACATCGTGGCAAATCACCACTGTAGGCAAGATTTAAGGGGATAAAGCAAGCTATCGCGCAATTTGTGTCACACTTGCGACACGGGTAATGGCAGGCTGAGTGTATAATTGTTCGTGGCGATTGATTTTACGTGATCGAGATGATGAGGGCAGCGGTGAACCTGAGGTTGCTGCCTGCAAGTCCTGGCAGCACGTGACTGAGTGATTGATGATTGATT
Source organism: Chlamydomonas asymmetrica (assembly GCA_001662385.1). Taxonomy (NCBI): domain Eukaryota; kingdom Viridiplantae; phylum Chlorophyta; class Chlorophyceae; order Chlamydomonadales; family Chlamydomonadaceae; genus Chlamydomonas; species Chlamydomonas asymmetrica. The sequence continues at coordinate 34,814 of BDDA01000448.1, read as the reverse complement.
ACAGCTGTGATGTATCCCGAGATGCGAACGGAGGCGGCTGTGACGAATTGCGGCAAAGCGAGCATGGACGCCATTGTCGTCCTGCCTTACCAGATGAGAGGATGCTCCTGCGCACGCGCGTGGTGCTACACGCTATATTGGCAGTGTTGTTGGCGCTGGGGTTGTGTGTTCCTCCTGTTGCGCACGTTGACGCCACCGGACCAGCCATGCTGCGCTGGTGGTGGTGTTGTTGCAGTGATGGGGATGAGTGGCGAGAGCGATGAGCTATCCATGCACTGTCAAGTACCCAAGGCTGAGCGCGTGCCGCGCATTTTGTTCTGTTTTCCTCATATAAGACACATAGCACTGGCAGTGGCGACTGCAACCCACACTGCGCCCACACATGCGCATCACAGCGTATCGACAGTCACTCCCCGCCATGCGTGGCAATCATGCGTACAGGGATGACCGTATGCTATGATACGCGCATGCGCATGCGCATGGATCAACCGCGGCGCAGTGCAGTTTTTAACTCTGCACAGCGCTTGTGTTTACTAGTAGCAACTGATTGGCACCTGCTTGCAAACATGCGCACTTTGCGCTGCAACAGTTTTGTGTGCTTCCCATCAGCTCATGTCTTATTACATTGAGCACGCTCGTGCATGTGCGTGTCGTGCATTGCCTGGCCGTTTGAGACTGCACGGCAACATCTATACGGTCCTCAACTTTTGAAAGAGGGAGGTGACTGAAGCTGATGACTCTCTGTTGTTGTCCTGTCCTTGATGCATGGGCCCTGAGAGCACCATGCTCCCTCCCACCAGGCCTGCGCCCATGCCTGCCTTCCCCCCTTTAGTGTGTGCAACGCTGCTGGTCTCTGCTCCTCCCACCATATCTGCGTTCCCACACACCCACACGCTTTCTTCTTGGATGATGTTGGCGTGCCCCCCGCGCTGCTGGTGCACGGCAATCCATCACACCGTGTCATGTGGCTCATGTGGCATACCATTGCAATCGTTGTCATTGGCTTGGCTCAGGCATCATGAACTGTCATGTGCTGCACCGCGCTTGATGATCGTGGGCGGAACAAACCCAACCCCGCGTACTACTGCGGTTACAACATGCGCTGAATGCATCATACACTGTCCTGAGCAACAACAGGCGGCATCCCCGCCGGGGCCTCAACATTTACACCCATCATGCTTGGTGGCAGGTGCAGCCTTGACCCACCACGCACCCCTCCTCTACCTCTTGTGCGACCTCTCTGACCCAGCCTCTCAGAGGGCAGCCCTAGGCCCTTGGCTGGCAGGCCAAGCGTAAGCACTAACAGCTCGTCTGGTTCCATGACCGCATGGAAGTGCCTTGCACGACGGCTGCATGCGGGCGTTGCGCACTAGTGCGGACTGCTCTGCGTGCTGCCGCAGTTTTGCTCTATTGATTATTCGTTGGCATTGTATCACAACATCAAACGGTTCGCCTTGTGCGCCTGCCGTAGCGGTGCGCTGCACAACGTTGGCCTGTGGTGGTGTCGCACTGTGCAGCCGTGCCGTATCCAGTGCGTGGTACCCACACACACTGGCACTGACGCTGGCCATCTATGCAACACAATATGGGTGCGTTGGGGTGGCGCGAGGGCCTTGGCGCGCTACTCCTCCCGCTGACTGATGAGGGCTGCTGCTCGTGGTCCGAAGCGCAGTTGCCAGCCAGTATAGTACGGCTGACCTAGCTACTCCAGGTGACATGCGGCAGCACTGACACAGGCACCGTACACAGCGACAACATTACAGTATTCGCTCAGAACTCGCATGTTGGGGCCAAGCCTTTTGGGCGTGAGTCCTCCATCGTGCATGATCCCTGGTGCATTGCATAACCACAACCCGTCTAGCAACAAAAGTGGGGAGCGCCGGAATTGCGTTCAGCATACACAAGCTGTCGTTGCTGCAGTGGTCGCCAACCTAGCGCAGGGAGTGCGAAGACGCTAAGAACACACATAAGCAAGCCGCCGCCCAACCGCTCCAGCGAGCATACAGCTTGCAGCCCAGCGTCTCAGGAGTATTCCACGCTTGCAGATTGGCATCCAAGGCCGATACTCCCCTCTAGATGAAAACTGATAATGCTCGCAGATGTGAGTCAAGCAACAGCGAGCCACACCATGAACGCCTACAGCATGCAAGGGAGTGGTCCGATGCGGTTGTCACCTGTCCATGCATGACACATTGCCGTACAATGAAAGAGGCCATGCAAGATCTGCACAGTCCATCATGCGTTGTACACGCAAGTCGATGACTCGCCTGATGGGGCAAGCTGTGTATCTGACAGGCTGGGTCGCTGGCCTCGCTGCTATCATGCATGCATCCAGCGCTTCTTCTCCTATGTGTGCGTTGAGTGCAGTAAGCAAGCAGGCCGCCTGGAAGCTGCTAGCTGCAGGTCACAAGGACTATGCTTTGGTGTGATTGGCGTCCTCCTAGGAAAGGTGAAAACTTGCAAAGAGGAGGGCTTACAAATGTAGGAGAAGAAGCGCTGGGCCAGGGTGCCAGCGCTGCTTTAAGTTCATGCACGTCGAGAGAGGGCAGGACGCTGGAGGTGGACGCCTCCGGGAAAGGGGTCGCTCAGGGCCGAGCCACCTTCAGGTGACTCCAGGAACACGCACTGCTGACAGAGAGGCTGAAACAGCAAGGATGCATGCGAAGAAAGGTGCATTTCAGGCACATGCAGGCCAAGCCAAAAGGCAGACAAGCACTGGCATGGCTGAGCTAGCACGAACTGCACACGTGCATGCGGTACAGTTAGCAGAACACGTTGATGTGCTTATGACAAGTGCGTGTTGGCGCGCGCGACAGTCTGTACTTTTCAGCAGAGGCAGCTTTACGGTGGCGCTTGAAGGGAGTTGATAAATTGAGTATGATGCGTGAACTGTGAACGGTTAAGGTACGCAATCAGTCCTGTCACGCCAACGTCCAGGCCATCGCCACCCCGGTGACCAGATAGAAACCATGTTGACTAAGTGGATAACAAGCCACGCGTGTCGTGTGAACAACAACGGCTGTTGCAAGTAGCAATCAATGTCAGATATGCTTGTGCTGCTCACACATCCATGGCCTCAGAAATGCCTCACAGCCAATTCCAGAACGTTCAAGTCCACGCCGCAGTGCAGTGCACTTGCAGCGGCTCAACGCCAACCAATGCAAAAGACACCAGTTGGCGGCATGGCATGCACCAGCAGCAGCAGATCGACAGAAATCTAGGTAGTCTAGGTACAACCTCTCCAGCCAGGTCATTCTGAATGGCACAATAAGATCGACGCCGCCATCTCAACACCACCGTTGCAATAACCCAGTTGGTTTTTTTTTGAACGGGAAAGGTTACAAAGCGAAGGCTCTGCTGCCGAAGCAGGCACGAGCAGGACAGGCAAGCCTGACCCCCAGCACCCTCAGAAAACCCGGCCAGGACAAGGACAAGGACAAGGATGGGAGACGGAGACGGCGAGAGCCAGCGCAGGTTAGCACCCCACACGTGGCACCCATAACAGACAACAGGCTTCACTGATAGATCAAATTAGTGCGGCTGTTTACGTGGGGGTATAGATGTTTCAAGGATGCAATGCTGATAGATCTGTAGCGCATGCACCTCGCGCATGCCACATGCCAGCAAGACTTTGAGCGCACAGGTGTGCCCAGTTCCACGTATCGCCACATGCTCAGAGAATTGCATGCCCACAAAGCGAACCCCCCCTCTTGGGCCAAAGTGCAGGTGTGCTGCATCGGAGCAGCAAAGAGAGCAAGTCAGTCTGACGCAGTTTGCGAAATCCAGTACCGTAACGCACTATAACGCATGCTTCTCACTTTCAGACCAAACCCCCACAAAACGAGTGCAAGGCACACAACCTGCCTTGCATCCCACAGGCAACACATCATGTCACAGGCTACCATGTGAACTCACAACAGCAAGGAGCATGGGTCTGAATGCCTGGACGTCATATCCGCGGTCCTTTCATTCAAAAGCCAGGGAAATGCGAAAAAAGCATTCAGTCTCTCCGAACTGCCTCGCATACATGCATGGTGCTAGGACATTTTATTCTCATTTGTGATATCAGCGTTGTACAGGCCTGGACTGAAGTCCACAGGTGTGTGCCGGCTCAAAGGGATCCCCCTCAAAAGTCCAATTCCCCGACAGTGCGGCGGCGGGCATACAAAGCACGCCATGCGGTAAGTGGGTGTTGTACCCAAAACCTTCACACACGCAACACCGAAGTTAATCACAGACGGGCCGGGTGCTTTATAAGGACCAGAAGCCCAGTACATTTGTCAGCCTCATAACCATGGGTGCTGCAAAGTAAGCAACACGGACGGCCCTCCACCTCAACTTCACGTCAGGCAGGTTGGCCAAGCTAGCCATAGACACCAATCAGCCGGAGGTGGCACCCATGATGGCCTGCTCCTAGGGTGCTCCCAGGGTGAACGACACACCAGCAAGCAATCGAGCACAATGGCCTGCCCAAAATCCCTTGAGCGAAAGCCTCAGGTATGCACAATACCATCTATCCCGTCCTTGGCGGATGCCGCACTATTGATGAAACCCAAGCAACACATTCTACCGCCAGTGCGGTAGGTCTCCTAGCAGTTATGCAGTTGCATGTAGTAGGCTAGCAGCGGGTGTCAGAGCTCAAGGGGCTCTCGCTAGTACAACTACCAACAGCAATGTGGGGACGGCCGCCGCCACGGCCTGCGCGAGCGCGGCGAGGAGTTCCTGCCTGGCGGCAAGCAGCGCCACAAGCTGGCAGTTCATGTGGTAACAGTCAAAGAATACCCAACACATGGTCACATGCAAGCCAGCCGCGTTTTCACACGCGTGTGGATTGAGGGGTGATGGCAGCAGGTGGACCCAACCACGCATGGGACATGCACATGCGCACGCGTCACAACGGTCATTCGGCACTCCTGTGCAGGCACAGGAATGCAACATAATAATATACAGTAACCACCTACACTGCATATCGGGTGTTCCAAGATCTTATTGAATGGATGAAGCGGAGGGACGAAAGAGCGGCAAGCAGGTGGCAAACCTCTCAGCTGATCGGCACGAGAGTTGGGATCAACCAGGTGTGAAGCAGTATGCCAGCTCCCAGGACACAAGACAAATGCTGCTCATCTCACAGTGTGCTTGCAGTACGTTGAATTGCATAGCTTGCTAGTAGGCGCGGTGGCGCCCCGAACGCTCATGCGATGCCTGCATGCAGCAACAGTCATAACTCATGCGCATGCCAGTGCGCCAATTCGGAATGGTGGGCCACCCATCCGCCCACCCACCCAGGACAATGCCTTTCTGGACCAATTTAGGATGGAGTGCTTGGAACATGAAAGTGCGAGAGTAACATTTTGATCGCTTCATGTGAGTCTATGAATGACAGTTCGCTGTGCACAGGCCATGAAGACCGCAGCAAGAATGCTAGATCTTGCTGGCATGTTGCAATTTACGCCGCATGCCCACGGCACGAGTATGCTGCATGACGTCAACATGCCAGCAAGTTTTGCTGTGACGTGCGTGCATAAATGAGCAAGGAGGGGTGGGGTGGGGGCCGGACGGGCAAAGGGGTAAGTGATGCAGCGACTGCCAAGCACGTTGCACCTATGACCTACGGCCAGTGCCAATACACTGCTGCAGCTGTAATTATGCAGGTACCTCAACTTGATGCTGCTGATCAGGCACAGCACCACAGCTCGCATGCGTGCATGCAGCTACAGCGCGAACAAAGCCGCTGCTGCGTTGCGAGGTGTGCTTGGCTGCATCGGCGTCTGCATGAGGGTGCGTGTAGCGTACAGCGTGCTACACGGCTGGCCGCATCGCCACAGATTTGCTGTTGTCATCACCGCCCCCGGTGCAGGTGGGCGGGGGTCGTGATGGGCGCTGCCGGCTGCTGCTGATGAATGACGTTGCTTGGCAGGAAGAAGGTCTCCATCATGCCCTTGCCCTTGACCTGTTGCATGAACAGTAGTACATACGCAGAGCTCACGCCCAGCAGCATAGGCGTCCGAGCGCGTATGACACAGTCATGGCCGTACTGCTGCACGGACTGCTGCTGCTGCTGTATCTGCTACTCAGCGTCACGTTGCATGAACATACTTGCATTTGCACAATCAGCACAGATGAATGTGTGCAGTTTGGCAGGCAGGATACATACTGTGCAGTGCTATGCCTGCTACCTACCTCGATGCCACCAGTAGGCACCCACGCCTCATGCGGCGCGCAATCACGTGTCGCGGCTGACACGTGAATGCACCCGTGATCGCAGGTGGACTCCATGCGGGATGCTGTGTTGATCGCGTCTGCACGTATTGACATACAGCAGGTTGAGTGTCTGAAACATTCAGTCACCAAGACAGTAGCCCCTAGCGAGGCGCTGAGGATCGCTCTCCCGCTCCATTACCAGAAGCGACAGCTGACTGAGGCCGACCTGACCTTCTCCTCCTCCGGTACAACTTACTGCAGACAACTTACTGCAGACAAGTGACATGAAGGACAGCAGTACAAGGAGGCTGCAGCCTGGTTCATGTTGCAGCACATCATTGCCCGGTGCAAGCCCCGGCCAACAGCACCGCTTACCTCCGAACAGACAGAAGCGCGGCATACGGCGGCCCACGATGCCGCTCATGACAGGCCTACGGCATTGGTCAAAACGGCAGCATATTATATGAAGTTTTACAGTCAGAAACATTCTGAGGCAGGCCGCTTGGCAAGGGAGATAATAATGATAGAACCTGGCGTTTTGGTCAGCCATAGTGCGCAACTTGGCCCTACTAGATTTAGGTAGGACCACATGCAGCCGCTGCCAGGCAGGCGCCTCACCCGCTGTGGATGCCGACACGCATGCGCACGGGGAGGTTGTCGGTAGGCAGCATCACTGAGGCGGCGGCACGCAGCATCGCCTGAATGAGGAACGCAGCAGGCAGGTCAGCACCAGCGCAAGCAGGACACATGTAAAAGACAGTGGGCCCGAGATCACAACTGTGGCATGAAATTGCCTGTAATTGATCTCAGCTATGAGGTGCAGGACAAGGTAGCTGCCTCAGCAAGTCAGCTGAGCATGCCTCGCTCCTGTGCCTTCCTGCAAACCAACAAGCTGATTTGGCGCCACCTCATTATGCGACCCCCCGGGATTCCCCGCACCACCCGCACCCCGGCATCCCCCACCCGCCTGCACAGGGCGTACAAACAACCACACCAGACCAGACCAGACCAGACCAGACACGCCGCTCGCCATCGTCAGGTGCAGCCTCTACCCCTGCGCATACTCATATGCACACTGCACGGCCCCACGGGAATCACACCAAAAGGCCCCAACCGGCACTCTTTTTGACACTTTGACACACTGCTGCCACTTGTTGCACCACCACCACCACACACATGTCGAGGTGCGCGTCATGCACTCCTCCCTGCCCTCACTGACTGACTGACTGACCCACCTTTGCGAAGTCCACCACTTTGGTGGCATGCAGTGGGTCATCTCCATCACCGGCATCCCGCACGTTCACTGCACCACCACCCACGCTCTTCATGAGGCCCCCCGCCACCATGTAGCAGTCACCGATCGTCTCCACCTGCACGCATGCCAACGGTGCATTCACACGTCAGCGGCCCTATGTTGCTATGACAAGCTACGGATGAATCAACATAATGAAGTCCTCAGGGCTTGCATTGCATGGAGACAACAATGGCAACAATGATGCCACCACCGCCACTACCACCATGCACTTGCCTTGTACACTCCGTAGGTCTGTTGGCAGAGGAGGGAGGAGCGCCCGGCAGAATCGACCAAGAAGGGAAAGCCCCAGCAACACATGTCAACCAGCAGTACAGCACAAGGTCCAGTCAGATCACATATTGGCAGCTGAGGTAATGCAGAGGATATGCCGCGCATGATCAGTGCCCCCAAACCTCCCCTCGTCGTGTTATACATCCTTGACACTGGTGCAAAACAAAGCACAACCACCAACACAGACATGAAACTATGCACGCCCCATCGTAAGGTCTCCCTGCTGCTGCTGCGTGGTCACGACTCACATCCAGCATGTCATCGAAGCGGCAGAAGAGGTCGTTGAGGAGGCGCATCACCACCTGCGGCGCCACCGCCTTGCTCATGGGCGTGAAGCCTGCAGCCAGGCAGGCATGACGCAGCGGCAAGCACGCGCGGCGTGCAGGCCATTGCGCCAACCATGCCAATTGCACTAATCCGAATACTTTTGCTTGGTCGTGTGTCATCCTGTGCAATCGTTGTCGTGCGATACGCAACGGCACTGCAAGAAGTTATTGCTGCCGCACTCCTGCAGATCGCCATCGCTATCTTTGATCACCCCTGTAATTACGGTACTCTTGAGCCCTGAGGAGGTGGCAGTATCGGCCCAATTGCTATGAGTAATGCAGTATGAATACGTATTGCATGATGGTTGATAGCTCTGCACCATCCTCACCTACGATGTCTGCAAACAGGATCGTGACCTGCGCGTGCGTGGTGGCGAGGGCGGCGGCATCGCTCAGCAGCTGTGGCGGCTGCACCTCCGATGCGCCCCAGTGTGCCTGCGGCCTCATGCCATTGCGCAGGGTGACATGCTCCAGCACATGCCTGTTGCACAGCACAGCACAGCACAGCACCAACACCAGATAGAGGCCGGTGTTGCCAATCAATTTGCCAACACGACACGTATTGAACTGGATGGATTCATTTGCGAGATGTGGGCAATACCGGGCTTCATGTTGGCAGCTTGGTGAGATGCCAAGGAAGCCACAGCATAGGTCAGGCTTGCGCTCAGTCACAACAGGGTGACCCCCCAAACAACAACAAAGCCGCCCAACTCTGTGCACCAACCGCCAAGCGGGCACTGTTATGTTGCTGCACCTCGCCCGCTCGCCCGCCCTGCATGCATACATACGGTAGACCGCTCATGCATACCTTGGGAAAATGTTCTCCAGCAGGCGGTGCTCCGCCTCCAGCAGCCCCACCAGCTGGCGTTGAGCCTCCTGCTGCGGCGTCACGTCGCTCTGCACCAGCATGATGACGGGGGCGCCCAGCAGAGGGTCAAGGAAGGTCGTCGCAACCACCTCGTGCCACACGCGCGCCACGCATGGGACCGCCGCCTTCGCCTGAGCAGCAATGATGGGCTCGCTGCCTGTGATAACGCTTGACCCCAGCGTGCTGCTGATCTCCGCAGTGAGGATGTCTCCTGGCAACTGGGGCTGGTGCGGCGGAGGCGCGTTGGGGCATTGGGCCTCAGCAGCAGCAGCAGGCATCATGCCCTGGGTGGTTGGCCTGAGGTTGCTGGCTGTGCGCTGCTGCAGGAACATGGAGGAGCTCTGCTGCCTGACAAGCCGGCTGACTGACGACAAGCCGCCACCAAAAGCATCAGACTGCCATGTCGTCAGCTCTTCGGCCCCACTGTCCCCATGTGGCGTACTGCGCACGGGCAGCGGCATGCCCTCCTCCACTGTTACCATGCAACGTGTTGGTGAATCGTGGGGTTGAGCGCCGAACACCAAGGGCCTCGCAGCGCTGCCCTGGCTGCCAAGCGTGGTGTACGCACGGTCCGCTGCGCCACAGACACTGGAAGTCAAAGGCACATGGCTATTTATGGGGCTCATCCCGTTGGGCCTGCCACATATGTCGGATGAGCAGGCACTCGCAAGGAAATCGAGCGTCTGCCGCGCAAGCAGAGCCTGGGATATAGGCCCTGCCGGTGGCATTGAGGGGACACCGCACCGAGGGCTGCCAGCGGCTGATGGCACGAACGGAGCCTTGTGGCCTGTGCCTGCCGGCTTGAGGAGCGCCCTGATGTTGGCCTCCCAGGCCTCATGCGGCTGAGCACTCCGGCACTCCTTGCCTCTGCTGCCGCTGCCGCTGCAGCCGCTGTCGGTGGTGGCATCGCAGCTGCTGTGATGAAGGGAGCTAGATGACTGGACTGGTAAGTTTGCAGAGGGCGCTCGCATGACCGCCCGTCTGCGATGCTGCTGAGGCTGAAGCATTGTGCCCATCAGGCCGGCCGTCATGCTGCGCGACCGAGGCCCAACGAGGCCCGCCATCCCTGTATCACCACCTTCGCCGCCGGGCGATTGTACGTGTTGAGCAAGCGGCGGATTCGGGCTGGTGGTGCACAGGACCTCCAAGAGCATTGAGTGCGGTTGCTCGCAGGCCGAAATGATTGAACGGTGCCGATACGAAATTGCGGACTGTCTCCTTGAGGGGCCGGAGCCCTCGCTGCTGCCCGTCACGGGTGCGTTGCGCGGCATGCGTGATGTGAAGCCCGTGCCGGCCAGCGTGCTCATCAGGTACTGCTGCTTCTGAGACTCCTTGTGAAGCGCATCAGCCAGGGCCTCCTGCCGCTGCTGCTCCTGGCTCTGCAGGCGGAGCGTGCCACTGCCTTGTCGTTGGCGCGGCACTGCTGAGCTTGGTGCAGCGGAATCAGTCATGGTCGGGGGAAGAGCTACCGGCACTGTGCTGCCGACAGTGAAGTTAGATGGACGCATTATACCCTTTCCGTTGGCTGCACATGGACTGCGCTGCTGCTGCTGTGGTGATGGTGGTGGTGCTGATGGTGGACCTACAGCCCACACGGAGTGCATGGTAGTGTGCTGCGGCTCATCCATCTGTTGCTCAGGGGCAGCTGTGGTGTTGGAGCTCGGTGCAGAGGCGGCGTGCCGTGAAGGCTTTGCATCCAAGCAGCCGTTGCCAGGCTCATCACGCTTAAAGCGCATGTTGGTGGGCGCACCTGAAGGCTGACATGATGAAGGGCGGCCACCAAGATCACCGTCGGCGCCCTCCCTGACTCTTGCGCATTTGGGTGTGCGGGAATGCTCGTTCTGGGGAGTTGCCGCTGCCTGCACGGGTGGCCCATGCACTGCATCGGGGCCACCTTGCGGTTGGGTGCTGGTGCTTCGGCTGTTCACAGCGTCTGCGTCATGATCTGGCTCCGAGACCGATGCTGGTGCCATTTGGCTGAACACAAAACCGCTGGTTCCACTTGAGCAGTTGGTGACTTGCTGGTCGTCCTGGAGGCCACTTGCAGCCAGCTGGGCTGTGGCATTGCTGCTAGGTGCTCCTCCCGTGTGGTCGCCGAGCCCAGCGCCGCCAGGCCAGCCGTGCAGGCCGAGGTGCAAAGAAGGCAGCTCCTGGCACATCCCGTTGTTGCCTGCACAGCCGTTCACCCCTTGACAGTCCTCTCCGGGGCTCATGCTGCAAGGGTTCGCGACGAGCTCTGCGTGCATCAAGGCCGCGAGCTGTTCGCCTGCTGGGCCCTGTGTGCATGCCGCCGGCAGCAGTGGGCTGGGGTGCGGCTCCTCGGCAGCTGGCCTGCAGCTGCCTGACGCTGCTTGGTCAAGCCTGCCACTGAGTCTTCCTGTTGGCCCACCACAGCCGGTCGGGTTCGTCTCAGGACTGGCCACCTCATAGGATGCAGTCAGTGCCAATGCGCCAGAAATCTGCGCAGGATGTTGGTGCTCCTGCTGCTGCTGCTGCGGCGGCGACGGTGTTGATGTTGGCACCACAGGCCTGCTGCCAGCATAAATGCACTTATGCACCGAGAAGGCTTTGCCCGCCTGTGTGGCGGACGATGGCGGGGTGCCGTGGCCGTTGACGCCCATGGCTCTGCTATCAGACCTCAGCGAGGGCTCCTGTAGCTCTGGAAGGCAGCTGCTGGGCACCTGGACCACTCCTGCAGCAGCATAACGTGCAAGCGTACAACGTCAGCACAGAACGGGAAAGGCGTTCAACAGGTTTAAGCCTGTCATGCAGTGACTACATGAATCTTGGCTTGGCTGCATGATGAATAATGCCGGTAGGTGGAAGAAGTTCTTCTCGACACGCATAGGTTAAGGGAACCTTAGCCTACAAGGTACACGCATCTTAGAATTCACCATTGGATAGAGCGAGAAATGGGTAAGCCAAGATCACCATGGAGTCTCTGTAAACACGATAGGTTCGCAGCAGCCTGCTGGATCTGGCCAGAAACCACAAAAACTTGCGAATGGGGGGCCACAGCACCACTTCGCCACACCAACATCCAACCGCAACCGCAGCACTCCCAGCACTCCCAACAAAGCCTTGGCTTGTCTTCCTTGCAGTCAACAACCATACACTTAAGAGGCGAGCCGTACAGATTCTGGCATGCGTATTTGCTCATTCAAATATGTGCATGGCAGCGGTGTCCTCACCTTTCCACGCGTCTCCCTCCTGAAGCGTGGCCAGCAGATCGCACAGCTTGTCAGGTTCTTGAGCAAACAGCTCCGCCAGCAAGCTGGGGCCGCCGCGACAAGACTCGGCCTGGCTGGCCTGCTGGCCCGCGCTCCGCTGTTGCTGCTGCTCATCCCTTGACGCTGGGGTGGCTAGGTCCACCTCAAAGAACACTGGCATACCCGACAGCCGCGGCGCGCCCCTGCCGTCCTGGTTGCCACTGGGGGCGTGCGTCCAGCGCTTGCGCGGCCCATAGTACGCCAGTGAGTGGTGGTTCTGCTGCAGAACCTGCAGGTGGGGGACAGCGAATGACACACTCCGCCTGGCTGATGCATCTGGGCATGCGGTCTCATGCATGCCACAACACATTGATTGACTTTGCACCTGATGGCCTCGCAGCCCACCAGTAGTGGGTGCATGTGGTGAGCTCAGCGCGATACCCGCATGCATGCATGCGGGGGGTGTGCTGCAATTGTGCATGATTGAGCACAACAGCAAGAATGCAAGGGATGCACAACTGCATTGGGGTGCACCATGCTTGCCACTCTTCTATGGACTTGATACTCTCGACATGGCGCGCGATACAGAATGCACGCATGTGACCAATGATGCAGCGCCTCTGCAATTTATGCGGGCCACTGCTTTTGACGGTGTACGTGCATACGGGCTCCACCAGCAGTGCAACTGCCTTGCAGCCCCTGATTGGCACGACGACCAGGCGGATGCAATGCACTCGCTGCGCTGCCGCTCACCTCTCCGGCAAAGGTCACCACTGGGAGGCCGCACGGTGAGGCAGGGGACGACGCACAAAGATCCGCGTGGTGGCGATGAGAGCAGGGGGTCACAGCATCAAAGGAAGGGTCAAGATGGGGCAGCAGGGTGCAGGCAGGTGTCGGCACTGCACTCACACGCTCACGCACTCAACGCTTGGCTCGCTTTACGTTCGCTCACTGGCCCGTCTGGACGCTGAAATCAACACATTGGCCTGATGATGCCAAACGGGTATCTGGCCAGGGCATGACGCTGAAGGGCACTAATGCGCTTGTTCTGGTTTACAAATGCATCGGTGATGCAAGCCAATACACACAATTTCACGCAGCCTCAATCGCACCCCTCACCTGTTACGACTGACGGGACCGCACACATCATGAGGAAGTTGCGCCTCTGCATCAGCTCCTGCCGCGAGGGCTGCGTGCGGCCGAGAGTGCCTAAGCTTGGCGGGACAACCTCCGCACGGCTGTCATGGCCGCCGCCAGCAAGCCTGGTGCGACCATCGACGTCGTTGTCGAGAGGCGCCAATCCAAGGCAGCATTTCCAGAAAGACATGCGAGACTTGGCGGGGGCACCGCCTCTTCCAGTGCGCTGCACGGCACCGTCAGCGGCCGCCCTGACGCCCACAGCAGTGATGCCCGTGTGCGTAAGGGCGGCGTGGCCATGGCCGCCCGTGGACTGCTGCGTAGCTGACTGCTGCTGTGCTGCGGTGGAGTACGGTGATGTTGGAAACCCGGGCCACTCATAATGCACCAGCAGCGCAAGGCGTGGAGGCGCCCCCGCTGTGTTGGTGCTGCCCTTGCTGCCGGACCCGGCCTGGCCATCACCACCTGCGAGCCTGATCGGCGTCACGTTCACCGCGCGCAGGGTGCCCTCCCGATCCAGGTGCTGCTGCTGTGACGCGCTGATGCCAGCAGCTGCCGCCATTGGCAGTGACGTGAGCGAGGGTACGGGTGGCGGGTAGTGTGACTCAGTGGCGCCCGGGTGCGTTCCGTCCAGCAGGCGCTGCACGTGCGAGTGCAGGAACTGCTCAAAGGAGGGGTCCTCCCGCACCTGGTCCGCAAGCGCATCACCATAGCACGCATAGCACGCGCTGCCGCCACAGCCGCCCTCGGACAACCCAGGCTGCCACAGGTGCTGGTATGGCTGCTGAGGTGACGACAGCGGTTGGACTTGATGGCGGATGAGATGCGTGGTGTCCTGCGCAGTGCCTGAGCAGACCCTCGAGCAGCTGTTGCGCTGCACTATGCTGTGCTGGCCCATGCTGCGCTGCTCTGAGACGTTGTATGCATTTGCCGAGAGTTGTAAACTTGCAGGTGCGTTGGGTCCAGAATGGCATGCTGCATGGCTGTGCAGCCGGGCGGGCGTCAGGCCACCAGCCTGGGGCCGCAACGGACCTAAATGACGCTCGCATGCCCGGTTGACCAGTAGGGGCACCATCTGAAAGGCGTAAGTCGCTCTGCAGCCCTGCCGGCCCGCCTGCTAGGCAATGTGTAGGGCGTAATGGCAAGCACGGCGGACATGACAGGGCTGTGCCTAGCGGCAGGGGCTTCCGCGGCTGTTTGTTTAAGGGTTTGCTTCCGAGGGATGCCTGACTCTGGTGTGGTGCTTCGTGGCGTGTACACGACATGTACCGTAACGCAGAGCCGCTGGCCCTTACAGACTATCCAGCAGTCTATCCAGTATGACATAGAAATGTAGTACGGGCCAGAAACGTGCGTGCTGTGAATAGCCCCGTGCGCCTCTGGTGGGAAATGAAAAGTGGTGACTGTGTGCATTCTTTTTATTGGCACAAACGTGAGGAGGGAGTGCGCAGTGTTCGAGGAATCGTGTCCAAATTTCAGTTGGCGATGTGTTCGTAATTGCCGCTGTTTAGGGGGATGCACCTGAGGGGGTACACGCCATGTGCGAATGGTATGCATTGCTACTGCAACCTCCTCTGCGTTGGATGGCTATCCATGGGCAGGAAAGGCTGATGAGTCAACTCACTATTCGACGTGACACCAGTGAAGCGCTGTTCTCCGTTGTGCTGCAAGCATAGCTTGAAGTCAGGAGTTGAGCTGCCGATGCCTCCATCCGCTCCATCGGTGAGGCTGCTGCGTTGCCTGGGTCCACTGGAACAACGCCCACCACGGCCATCGGGCTCGGGCTGCCGGCGATGAAGGCTTGCACGTCCGCAACTTGATGAGCCACTGTCGCACAATCATTGGGACAGAGTAAGACTTGTTAAACGCAGCTGCGTAAGCTATGAGTGGACGTTGTGCCTCCACAGTTCAGGCGTGTGCATGGATCTGCACACATGCAATAATGCTGTTGGAAACTCCTGGACTTCGATGGAGCTAAGGGCCCAGGCAGGCAAGCTGAAACGTAACAGAGTGAACTGAAATTCAGGTTTTGTGGCTGCTGGTTTTGGAACTCGTGACTCTCCGTGTGCACCATGTTCTGCAAAGTGGTGGTTAATGCATGAATCGATGAAAACTGCCAGGGAGCCTGGATTTGTGACGGGAAATCTGAGGCCGATGCCAAGCTTCAAAAGGCAACGGGAAGGGTGCACACGGTCACGGTGTCCGTTTCTATCTCTTCACACCAACGTTCACGCCATAAAGTGGTAATAACAACATCAAGTCTATCTGACTATCTTCCTCAGCCAGCCAGTGCACTTAACAGACGTGCAATCAGCGCATACATACAGCACAGCAGTCAGCAGTCACAGCAGCGCAGCACTCTGCGAGCCCAGGCCTTGGCCTACCTTCATGATTAGCTCGGAGGCGGTCTGAGTCAGGTCTGCCATCCTCAGCACCTCCCACAGGCTGCCTGGCATAACTCACAGGATAGGACACACCGCCACGCTCTTCGGCTTTGCAAAGCCATTCACCGACCAGACCCATGATTACGTGCTTGGGTGGATTGTTTGTGTGGGTTTCTACCGGTAAACCGAAGTGTTAAAGCCGCAAGTCAGCAGGTGCAAAACAAATTCACATGACTTGCATCATTGTGTTCATGCACCCATCGTGTTGCTCTTGTGTTGCAGCACAGTTTGCCTCTTGTGGTCTGGCAAATGTGATGTAGCCGCGAGGTGTTAGATTCTAGGTCCAGGCACGGCATTGCTACACCATGCCCAGGCGTGGCACAAGGCATTATCATGTGGTATCCCCAAGCCTGGCGTTGTTTCGCGTACCGGGCAATGGCAGGGTTCATGGCTGGCCGTGAAAGCGAGGGTTCAAGGTGTTCCGGGGTGTTGGCCAACTGGGCACGTTACTGGATTACAGTTTGTGCTCTTATACAACCAAGCCACTCGTTCCAGCATTTGCAAGGCGATTGATGGCGCAGTGCAGCGCCGACACACCCACCCTCAATACTGCGTCACACAAGGGCAAGGCGCAGTGAGGTCGGGCAGCAAGATACAAAGCAACCTCACACAGCCGCATACAACTGATAAACACCCCTAGGTATTGCGGAAACGCTTTTGTATGGCCAAGACCTGGGCACCTGGCGAACCCATCCAGAGGCAGGATCCAAACCCGCACCGAGCAGCAAAACAAATGCTGCAAAGAAGAACTAGTGAACTCAAACTGCAATATCGCTGAGCGATGGACACAACATGCAGAAAGATGGCAGATAAGGGTGTGCCGGCAAGCTTCACACACTCATCAGTCACAGCGTGGCAGTTGCGTTGGCGTTGGTGAGCAACCCCAACGCCACGCACAATTAACCGAAGAGAGGATAAAGTGAAGTCATATTGTCAGTTTTGGTTATGTATAAGAGCCGTGGCTCCAGCCGAGCTAGCCAAGGCTCGCCACAAGCCCACCATAAACTCCCACCATGCGTGCGACACGTGCATCACGCTGGTATGTCAGTATGTGCAGTTTTTGTTGCCAGCCCTGTAAGTGAAATGCGTAAACCCCTGCATAGCTTGACTGCGAATGCAAGTTGTTCGAGCTCTTTCGCCATTTGAGCACATGGACATCTGAACAAAAAGACTGCCTGCTGGGTTCGGGCAACGACTCCCTTGAGCCCGTGGCGTGCATTTGCTGCCTGGTAGCGCGCATGCTGAGCAATCTGCGGGCAACTAATGCAGTTTCAAACATCTTGCATATGCAAGCACGCCCCCGGAAGGCGAGCAAACCCAGCCGCAATTCCAGGCGCCTGCAGGGCGCCTGCAGGCGCTACTCGCGCGCTGATCTCGTCCACTGCCCTCCAAGCAGGTTGAGGACATCCTAATGAAAACTTACCCGGGTCGAAATCCTAACCTAACCTTATGTGCGTATTGAGCCGAAGGAAGTGCGATGCCGCCTGCTCGGTTTCGCCTGATTATGGCGCCTAGTCTGTGAATGGCTTGGGTCAGACGCAGCAACATGCGGCATGGCCTGAGCGTGCCATGTTATTTACTACGTACCACATGAACCCAGACACGAGCCGCCTGCCCTGTAATCGCCCGTCCAGCCCAGAGTGTGATTCCCAGGGGGGTCGACACAGGCGCTGAGGGTGCGCCGGCACATTTAAACCATCCTGGTTGAGGGGTGCAGTGCGCACGCGAGTACATGACAGCACAGGCAGGGGAGCTAGGACTTTGCAAGCCAAGCCCAGCAGCAACCTGTGCCTTTGCATGCAGCACGCAGCAGCAGGATCACCCGGGCAGCTGCAAGGTCACTGCATACAGCATTTGGCTGCTGAGTGTGCGCTAAGTGTCAGCAGCAATGCAACGGCGCTGCCCCTTGCAGCAGCTGCAGCCTTACGGCTGCTCGCTTGCAGTGTACTTGCATTGCTCGCGTAGGCTTTGCAGCTCTGTGCTGCACAACCCTGTCGTGACCCGCGCATGTAGGGATGTTGGGCTTTTGCATGGGCCCAATGGCGCCGCTCCGCGCACTGCCTGCTGCTGCTGCTGCTGCTGCTGCTGGTGTGTGTGCCAGCCATGTGGATCGAGGAGTGGCGGCTACACGCGCCTTGACAGCCGGCGGCACTGATCTCCCTCATGCGCTCACGCCAGCTTCATGTGCCCACAAACCCTCGCTCTCAAGCGCCTGCACAGTCCACAGACGTAATGTGCCTGAAGTCCTGAACGGAAGCGGGCTGGGACCGCCCTGACGTTAAATGGCAGAGCGGTGATTATTTGGCCACGCCACGGGCCGTTCCCCCCGCATGCGCAATATCTATACCACACTGTATAAATGCGTAAGGTGGCGTGCAATTCACCCTGGCAGGCTAGCCCTGCCGTTGGCTGCACGGCTCCGGCAAGATATATAGTGCCCCCTAGCGCAGTTGCCAGCCAGCACAGTACCGCCAACCAAGCTACACCAGCTGACGCGCGGCAGCACTGACACATGCGCCGTACTAGCTGTACACAGGCTCAACACAGTATCTACTCAGGACTCGCATGTTGGGGCCACACCTGTTGCGTGAGTCCTCCATGACACATTGCAACACCACAACCAATAGTCTACCAACAAAAGTGGGGGAGCACCAAAATTGCTTTCATCATGCACAAGCTGTTATCACCACTATCGCCACTGGTCGCCACCCTAACATAAGGGGTGTGAGGACACGCAGAACAAAGCCAGCTGCCGCCAACCCGTCTCAGCCAGCATGCGCTCGCAGCTCAGGATTTCAGGGTTATTGTACGCGTGGGGCTTTCAAGCTGAGACCGATACTCCCCTCTAGGCGAAGACTTATAACGCTCACAGGTGTGAGTCAAGCAACTGCGAGCCACACCACGAACCAACGCCTAGAGCAGGCAAGGGAGTGGTCCGATGCGGTTGTCTCCTGATCATGCATGAGTCATTGCTGTATGATCAAGGAGACAATGCAAAGGTATGCACAGCTCAGCACGCGGTGTACGCGCAACTCGTTGACGGGCCCACGCCCAGGCCGGAGACCACGCTGGTACCCAGATAGAAGCCACATATCCTTAATCGGACAGAAATCGACACATGATCTGTCAGCAACAACGACTGTTGCAGGTGGTCAAAGGCTTCAAATCTACTTGTGCTGCTAACACATCCATGGACTCGAGAGTGTCTCGCAGCCGGTCCCAAAACGTCACATCGGGAGTGCACACAGCAGCCCAATGCACTTGCAGCAGCTGAATGGCCAGTGCCAACCAATGCCAAAGAGTTCCAGTTGGTGACAAGGAATGCACCACCAGCAGCAGATCGATGAAAGTCTAGGTAAAACCTCCCCAGCCAGGTCAATTTGAATTGCACAATAAGAGATCAATGCCCCCATTGTGCACCAGCCCAGCGTTGGTCAGTACAGCATGTCAGCACCTTAGGCTTCGGCACCTAAGAAACACAACAGGCTTCACCAATGCTTCTGACAGGCGCATCTGTGTGCGAGGTGATCGATGCTTAAAGGAGGCAATCCTGCTTTGCAGCACAACCCGTGCGCGTGCAAGCGGCCGCTTGCCAGCAGGGCCGCAAGCGCACAGGCATGGCCAATACTTTCATTGGCCGCCACATGCTCTGGAAACTGCGCGTCCGCGTAGCAAACCTCCCACACAGGCCAAAGCCCATGTGCCAACGTTTGTTGTATTGCAACAGCGAAGAGCGTCAGCTGCTGCTAACACACTGCATGACATCACGATGTCAGTCTAAGGGATGCTTACGTTCAAAAACAGACCGAAACCCCGCAGAAAACGCGTGCAAGGCACACCACATTCTCACACAGTGTTGTGGTGCGCAGCCAGCAGGATAAATCACCCGTAAAGAGCAACCTAACACCATCCCTTCCAGGCAGCCATCAAACGTGAGCTTCCCTCCGGCTTCAGAGCTGTGCACACCGGAGGCAGCATGTATCACAATGAAAAGGAAAACAGGACAGCACTCAGGAGTCAGGACAGCACCGTGCTTGCATGCACTTCCTCATCCCATAGCGACGGGCCTCCGAGCTCACAACAGCAGGATCACACAGGCTGGATGTCCTATCCTATCCACAGTCTTTTCAGCGCCACGGAAAACGTGACAAAGCATATACTCATTCTAGAACGCCCCACACACCTGCATGCTGCTAGGAGGAGGCATTTGCATCAGTGCTGTGGGTATTGGCGGGGGCCTGGACTGAAGTCCTTAGGTGCTCCGGCTCAAAGGAATTCCCTCAAAAGTTCCAGGCCCCGCCAGTGCGGTGGCGGGTATACAGTGCAGGCCATGCGGTAAGCCGGCGGTGAAGCACCCAAAACCTTCACACCCATAACGAAGAAACTAATCCAAAACGACCCTAGGTGCTGCATAAGGGACATTTGTCAGCCTCTCGTTGCTGCAAAGGAAACAACACAGACGGCTTTCAATCTTAACTTCACGCCAGTTTAGCCAAGCTAGCCATAACGCCCATGACCTGTGCATGATGAGCACCAGTATGTGCTCCTAGGGCAAACGACAAACCGGCCAGAAAATCATGCATGGATGGCCTGCCCGAAAGCCCGTGAGAAAAAGTCTCAGGTATGCAGAACACCATCTATCCCCAGATCTATCCCAGTCCTTGGCGGTGCCGCACTCCGAATAAACTCATTACCTATCACACCACCAGTGTGGTAGGTCTCACAGTGATGCGCTTGCGTGTAGTAGGCAAGCAGAGCGAGGGCAGAGCTCAAGGGGCTCGCCGGTAAAAGCAATGTGGAGACGGCCGCTATGGCCTGAGGCCTGAGAGGAAGATTCCCTGGCGGCAGTTTGCACCTGTCAGTGATGGCATCTATCAAGTGGACCCAACATGGTGGTTGCTTGGGACCTCTAGGGGACACCATGGTTCTGGTTAAGGAGCCAAGGGGTGCTTGCGCATAGGGTTGCTCTGTTACCGGTAACCAGCTACACTAAATTTGGGTTGTCCCAGGCTCTGGTTGAATGGATGCAGTGTAGTGGAGGGTGGACGCGATGATCCACAAGCAGGTGAGGGGAGGTGGCACCCCCCCACCTCCACTGATGGGCCGACACAGCGGGCCAAGAGCGGGCGTTGGGCCCGGCCGGATCGTGCCCTGATGATGCCGCATCAGGCTGACTGCCAGGCACATCTCTATCATAGTGTGCTTGCTCGCAGTGCGCAATGTGAAGTGCCTGACTTGCCAGTTCCTACTGGTGCAGTAACGCCCCAAACGCTCGTGTGGTGTCTGCACTCGGCAACCAGGGGCGGCTCATGCACAGGCCCCCGTGCCAACTCAGGGTGTTGGGCCACCCACCGACCCATCCATCCTGGAAATACCGTCCTGCCGGCTGGACCAATCTAGATGAACGCGCAAAACGCGGAAGTGCGAGAATATCATTTGGTAACGGAATAAGTGAATAACATTTGGCCGCTGTGGCATGAATCCATGAGCGACAGATCGCTGAGTGTAGGCCGTACAGACTGAAACAACAATGTTCAG